>NDGN011283831.1:0-10846 GCA_002564285.1 Tympanoctomys barrerae | reverse complement strand
ACAACACTCCAGCTCATTCTCAGGAATTAAACAGTTCCCCAAAGGTTTAGGCTTTTTATTCAAATTGTGATGTGCTGAAAAAGACATGCGGCAATTTCCACACCTGCCTAGCATCCAGAACATCCCTGTCAACACATGCTCCTTAAATCCATGGACAAGCAGAGTCACGAGTGTTCCAGGGGTAGTGGTAGAAGTCTTGATCATGGCCCCCTTGCTAGTGAACCTGCTCAGTGCCGTGAGCAGTTGTTCCGGGTGGGTTCCCGGGGTGGTGAGCCATGGTGCAGAAACCCACCACTGGGACAGTCGGTTCTCAGACATGCCTACCGCAGGGGTGGATCCTCAGGGGCTGGATCAATTGTTCTCACCAAATAGGAAGTAAAAAACCTTAAAATGAAAACAAAAACAAGCTGTTTCTTGAGGTTGTGAAGCCTCTGACCTCTGAGAAGACACCACACAGGTTCCCTGTCATGCACCTTATCCACACACAGCAGCTGCACTGCCTACTAATGGCCTCACCAGCACCTTAGGGCCTAGTACTACAGCCAGAGAACGATGGAGCAGAGGCACCTCCACCTTTGTAGAGGTCAGTCCAGCTCACCCCAGAGAACACCACCTGGAACCTATACATGTAACCACAATTTCTTTTCAGAAACAAAATCTTCTTTAGCGTTCAGGGCAGGACTTGAAACCTCCTGCTCTATTACCTTAGTCATGGCCTGTGCCCCAAAGTGGAGATGCATTTAAACCAGACTCTGTTAGGTCTGGTAGTTCCCAAAGTCCATGGGGGGTGGAGGTGGGGACCCATTTGCTGGGTGCCACAGAGGCGTGTCCCCTGCAGTCCTCACCCAAGCTTCCTCAGGTGGCCACACCAGAGGCTCCTGAGGCTGTCTCCCAGGCAGAGGTGTCAGGCTGAGGGGTGATGATGAAGTGACTTGAACAGGCAATTCGCTCCCTTTGAAGCCATCTCTTCACAGGGAGGAAGACAGCACTCAGCAGTCCTCAGCTGCTATGCACACTTCCCTCCTGGCACCTTACTGACTTCCACTGATGCTGTGCAGTGATGGAAGGAGGGGAAGGCCGGGGAGAGACAGAGGGCTAGAACTCAGCCGGTAGCCCTCAGGGCCGCAGCACCCTCTTGCTTCTCTCTAAAGACCTGTCCCTGTCCGCAGAGGGGAGCAGCTGGTGGGTGGGCCTAAGTATACATTCTACCCATTTTTCACGCCCATCCCTCTAGATGTGACCCTGCTCCTGTGCTTTTATCCTTCTGACAACTTCACGCAGGAAAACATGCAGCTCCTCTGATAGCATGAAATCAGGAACAAAGGCGTAGGGACAAAGAGGGGCGAGGAGTGGCTGCATCCGCTGCCTGAATTTCAGTCACAGGCAGATGCTCACAGGAGCATCCAAAAGGAGATGACTGTAAAAGAAATAACCCTTAAAACAAAAACAATAGTTCAAAACAGAAGCACCAAAGGGAGTAGCATGCCTGCTCCTGATAAATCTCAGCAGAGAACAAACTGGCATTATGCATTTCAATAATATACCTTCTTACTCTGTAACGCTCAGGTCCACGTGGGACTCCAGAAACAGAATTCAAACACCTGAGCTGTGTGTTCAACATCACGGCCTACTTGCTCATTTGCAGGCATTTTTTTCGTGAGGATATAATTTACTGAAATTGCAGTCATGATCTCCAAGATTTCAATAAGAAACAATAACTAACTCAACAGCAAAATGTGTATGGGAAGTTATTCTGAAGCATCAGGACCCAGCTGCTGGACTGAACTAAGCTACATCTGGATTTTGAGGGACAGCATTTCCAACTAAAGAGACCGAAGCTGGGAACTGCCCTCAGTCCTGAGAGGCCCAAGGTAGGTCGGGTATCTGTAGTCTCAGAATGAAGCAGGAGCTGGTCTCCAAGGAGAGTCTCTCATGTCACAGCTCTTCTATGTCACTGGCAAGGAAGGCTGCAGAAGCTAGGGGCCCTGCCTGTGCTCGTGGGGCCCTCCAAGTCCCCCTGACTCTGCCTACTCACACATGCTTCCCTCTGCACCCACCGTCACAGGATGCCCCACCTGAACCAAGAAATCAGATTTGTGCTCATGGCCGCGGGACCTGGGCTCAGGCCCTCACTACATCACCCAGGAGCAGAGGCTTCTGTGAAAAGCAGACACCCAAGGGACAATGCTTAGGAGACCTCCCTCCCAGCTCTCACACTCGCTTTCCTCGGGGCAGGAGATTTCTCTCTGCACAGCCTGTGACCAGAGGATACCTACATCTTGAAAGTGGTACCCTTCGTGGGAGTTAGAGTCAGAAGAACACAATTAGCATTCGACACCAGTCTCTGCCTTCATTTTGGACACTTTTTAGGGTGATGGGTGTTTGCAGTCCTCTCCTGCAAGAGGAAATTGCTTTCTTAGCTTAGCTGGACAGGCCTGTGTGGTGTGAACTTGCACTGAATCTGTGCAGCAGGAACCAGACCAAGTCCAACAATTTGCATATGGCAGGTTCTTCAAGAGCTGGCCCTACCTGACTACAGATGACCTTGTTGGCCATCTTGCATTGCCAGTTCCCAAGACAGTCATCTCCCTTTTTTTCTACACTGAGCTCTCTGGGTCTCCCCATTCTTACCTTTTCCTCCAGGAAATCACTGATGTCAAGAAAAATCCAACCCAAGTATCAATAAATTCTCTGACTATTCCCTTTTTGGGCTGAACCACTGTACTACAAGTCTGTGTGCACCCAACAGATGTTCATTTTGACAGCTGTTCACACTAATAGTCATGTGTGATGCAAACAAGGGGCCCCTCACCCCACAGGACCCTGTGGAGAGGTCACTTAAATCCTTGCTGAGGTAAGAGGCCAACAGAAAGCTGGCAAGTACAATGCCAAACTCAGTATGACTACATGGCATGTAAAAATAGTATCAAATTAACTCTAGCCAAAGATTTGCCCTCCTTTCTCAGGGCACACACACAGAGACACACAGACACACACAGACACGGAGCTCCTGAGAACCAAGAGCACTGCTCACCTGGCTCCTGAACATCTCCACTGCCCGACATGACTTACTGAGGGTGGGAGCAGCCCAGGAAGCTGGAAGTGGGCAGCAGAGGTTATGGGGGTACTTTGTCCTCAGCTGTGAATGGTCTGTGGCCAGGCCTCAGTAGGGCTACCGCTCCATCCCAAATCATTACAGCAGAAGTTTAGTCCTTTTTTTTTTTTTGGTGGAACCAGGGATTGAACTCAGACCCTTGCGCCTGCCAGGGAAGCGCTTATTCCACTGAGCCATCTCCCCGGCCCCAAGATGTTTAGACTGATAATGCCTCACGTCCACAGGGCCATGTCTGTAACCTCTCAGCTACAAAGAGTGAATTGTGGCAGGTGTCCAGGTAGGATAGCGAACAAGGTACACCTTCATTTTGACAGCTACACCACAGTAATCCAAGTACCTACGCAACTCCACAACATAAACTCAAGTATGCTTTGTCTGCATTTGGGAGATGAGACAGCAAATGGGCCCCACAATAGACAGAGATATACAGCCCTGGCAGTGAGAGAGAATGAGGGCTGCAGATGGCTAACTAGCCTGCCCTCAGTAAGAAGCCTATAGTGCATGCTTAACCTGCAGTAAAACCATGGAAAGTATTCTGAAAAGAAGTGGGCCCAAGATGGTCTCCTAGGATTTTAGGATCAGGGTGGTCTTACTGACACAGGGCCGAGGAACAGCGACACACTGACCGCCTGCTGCTCTGTCAGGAACAGCTTTCATACCCTACCATAGGTCATTTATTTTTGCTGCCCCAGATTGGCCCTGCTGGAGAACTCTTACCTACTTTTGGATCTACTCTGATTCAAGGATCATAGCTCTCAATGATGGTTGAGAAAATACCTACCTGTCCCAACATCACTGTGCGTCACAGGAGTGGGCACAAGGTATGGTACACTGGTGCAGTCAATTATAGGCAAATTATGGGGAGCTGTGTACCTCACACTTACAGTGGCCCTCCAGAACAATAACACAGCGGGAAGACATTTTCACCTCCTCTCCTAAGACTGCTCTCTGACATCCCAGCAGCTGGGCCAGGATGGAGGTGGTGCTGACACAGCCTGAGTTGCACCCACTTTCTCCCGTACTAGGAGGGCACAGCCCACTTTCTTAGGCAGAAGCACAGGCTCTCAGGTGCATGGGCTCACACGGCTCTGCTGCAGTTGGGAGATGGCGCACAGGAGAGGCTATGCTCCCTGGCAGGCCACACTCGCCTGTGGGTGGAAGTGCACCTGCCACAGGGCATCAAGTGGTGCTCTCAAGATGTCCCCAGGCTCAGACTGGCTAGGAAGACAGAGGGGCAACAGCACAGCATCTCAGAATTGTAATAGCAGGCTCTCAGAGCTGTGTAAGTGTCACAGTGGAGCCAGGCAGGACATGTACAAAGAAGAGAGGGACTACCCAGTGGACAGAGAGTCAAAAAGCATAGGATTCCTAAGAGTGCTGGAGCCAAGCTTTTTTCTCTTCTATAAAATAGAAATTTGTAATATTATCCTACCAGTTGGAAACACTAAAGCTTATAGTCTGTGTAGAAGAAAATAAAAATCTCCTGAATATAAAGCCCAAGTAGTTGTAATTTAATATGATGTTCCACTTTTTTAGCTGACGTCACAGGTTCTATGTAGAAACAGTCCAAGTAGAGGTGTCTTCTGAGAACTAATGATTTAAAAGTAAGTTTAATGATTTCAATGAATAATTCTGCTTTTGCCATTCTTTTAGAAAAAAAGTGCTCAGCTGAGCAGTAGCTTTATCCCACATTCTACTCAAAGGCTTCAGCACTTTAAGCAACACTCCTCCCATGTCCTGTGTATGTAAGTAGGATGAATATCCAGGGGTCTCTGAGGGAACTCAGCTGGGGGGATTGGCAGGGTGGTAGTGGGGTGACAACAAAATACTACTTAGGACTAACCCACCCATGCAGGTGCTATGGGTACCCAATGAGAGCCACAGTGCTGGTCTGTCTGCATAACAGGCCCCAACTCAGAAGCAAATCCCTGAGGACTGCTGACAATGGCAACAGTGAGCTGGGATGCACACATTTAAATCCATGCCACTTGAGTTAACATGAAAGGTCTGAAGAAGCAGCTCTGTCAGAAGCTTCCTACAGGTGAAGAGTCCTTCCATCTGTCCCACAATATGGCTACACCTGTACCACATCAAGCCCTCAATAATGATGCTCATTACCATGGACAAAACTCCAAATCACGTAAGGATGCTCTGGGCTGTAGGCTGAGCCTAAAGTGGACATACTAGGAAGCCCAGGATGAGTCTGAAAGGCGTTTAATTCCTGCATGCACATATACACAGGCCACCAACAGCTGTCACAGCTGGCCCTGACCATCTAGTCCCTGATGGAATCTGCTCGTGGACAGAGGGCCCAGGTCTCTGGCTTAAAGGCTGGCCTGCATCCACTATGCTTGTGGGCTAAGGGGTCCTGTGTATAGAGGGGCACAGCAGAGTGACTCAGCTGTATGCCAGCCAGCCTGAAGCTCAGCCAAGGGGATTCTTGGGTTTGACCAAAAGTATCTGGGACATGAGAGGTGCTTCCTGTGAGGCTATCAAGGCTAATGTCCAGGTGCAGTTTCTCCTTCCTGGCTCACCTACAGCTGCTTCTGGACACCAGGAAGCAACTAGAGTCTGGCGAGGGCTCTTTCCATCAGGCAACTTGGGTAGACTGCTGGCCCTGCTGGCCAGTCTGCCTCACACGGCAGACGTGATAGGGGCAAATGTACACAGGGATCCTTTATAACAATGCTGGGACCCTCCTCAGTGCCAGTTTGAAAGCTGCATCCTGGAAAGCCTCTCCTTAGCCTGGATGCTAAGCTGGTGGCTTCACAACCCCTTCTCCCCATCCAACCCAGCTGGCAACACACATGTACCTGTCAGCAACTGGCAACTGGTTTCTGAAAACGACCACCAGACTCCAAAAATGCATCCATCACTGCCACTGTCAGCAAGGTGATGGACGGCAGGTGTGGCATGGCTGAGCCACTAGGAGACAGGCACGCCTGGTACTGCTGTCACTCTGCGTCACTATGACCAGCTGAGCGCTCCAGCTGCCAATTGCCACTGCACAAGGGATAAAACATACTCTCTGAACAATCCCCCACCAGGGCTGAACTGCAGGCTGTATTATGAATTAGTGTAATGACGCATGGGCCTATTAGATGGTACATGATAATCGTGTTTAATTTGTGTATGTTTTAATTATGGCTTAAACAATGCCAAATTTGATCACAATATCATCTTCTCAATTCTGCTCTGCAAGCATGTTTGCATTAATTTGCATTTGAAATGCAAGATGCTGCTCACTCATGGGGGACAGAGCCTTTTGGCTTATACACACACACACACACACACACACACACACACAGAGCCTCTTTCATAGTGAGTACTGGGTGGGACTCTGGTTGACCCATCCAATCTCTGTAATCCTCCCTCCACTGTAAGTGATAAGCAAGTCCCCACTGGGCTCTGAGAGCTTCCAGAGTCCACACTGCCGAGCACGCACGGCCCTGCCGTACCCAGCAAGATGAACAATCACTGCATTTAATTCGTTTAATTTACTATAGCCAGGCTCTGGCTCATTGGCCTCTCATTGTTTTGGAGATGGATTTAATTAACCTCTGATGAATCTTGTCAGTAAGCATGACAGTGTCATGATATGAACAAAGTACTGTGAGTACCGTGAGAGACAGGGTCATCAGATGAGCCTGCTCCCCTCCAAGACAGGGATCTCTTCACCAGATAAGAACTGAGTGAGAGCTGAATGGGGTGCTGCTTTGGGCTGGGCTCAATGATGTGACAAAGCAAATCAAAGCCTTGGCCACTAACAGATGTTAGGAAACCAACTTGCACGTTTATTCCTTCTAAACGGAAGCTTTCTCTACCCCTAGTGAAAATATCTTCTACAGGGCTATTATGGTACATGTCTGGACATCTTCCCAAGGCCTCATGCACTAATGGGGTACAGGCTTTTCACAAGGGCCTGTACCCAGACTTTGTAATTGATTCATTGTCCAATGTTGGGATTAAGGGTGTGAGTGCTACAGTCACCCTAGGGCAGGTAGCCTCATACAATCTAAGGGAAAGTCAGTCTCTCATCTCTGCCTTGCCGGCCTGCATGCTGGCCTGCCTGTCTCTGTCTATCTGTCTGTCTCTGTCTCTGTCTCTCTGTCTTCTCTGTCTCTCTGTCTCAGTCTCTGTCTGTCTGTCTGTCTCTCTCTCTGCTTTTGCAGTCTTCAACCACCATAAACAGCTGCCCTCTCCCATCTGCCACCCTGCCTTGGAGCCAGCCTATGGAATGAAACCTCCACAAACTGTGAGTCAGACTTTCCCCCTTTAACGTTGAGTGTTGTGTATTTTGTCTCAGCAATGCAAAAAGTAACTAAGAAAAGGGTATTAGAGGCCTCGCCACCAGATTTGCCTGTCCAGCATCAACCAGGCCTGCATTTCTGGAATGTACCCTCATGCCAAATGTTCTATACTCTGAGAAAGACACCTTCTGATACCTTCTCGTTAAGTACAATTGTGTTACTGCTATGAACTTCCAGATCACCGTTCCTAATTTTACTCTGATCTTCGGCAATATGAAAACATGGAGGGGAATGATCTGGCAGAGCTGAAGGAGTAGATATCCCCAAGAACAAAGAACAAGGCCAGTTGTGGCTTCCCTCTCTTACTCCCAAGGAGCAGGTCTGTAGACATGGGCATCTTAGCATCCCAAAAAGGAGAGTGCCCTTCTTAGAAGCATTTGCATTAAAAGGCAAGGATGTGCCTGGCATCCAAGGTGGCCAGTTCTGTGCAACTGGGGCATCCGCTGAAGGCCGGCAAGGGCCATAATGGTCAGGTATAAAAGGCTGGCTAAAGCTACAGTGTCCTACAGGGTCCTTTGGCAAGGCTGTGGGGGCTAGGTGGGCAAGAGTATCTTTAATGCTGGCTTTACCTTTCCTCTTGGCAGAACTCTGTATGGTGAAAAGGGCAAAGTGTGTAGACCCACAAGGCAGAGTCTGGCCCAGTTCCTCAGAGACAGTGGCACAGCTGTGGGCTGCTTGCTGTGTACCATGGAATTTTCATAAATAGTTGATAGCTATTGATGTCATGAGGGGAAATGGTCTTTGATTCCATAACTATAGTCTTTGCTTGACCAAATGGCCCTAAAGATATACTAAAAATTATATTGTATATTTTCCACTAGCCTTGCTTAAATTTTCAAGGATACCTTGTGTAAAACATAAAGAGAATTTTTATTTAGCAAAGGAACAACACCAATATGTAGGGTTTTTAAAAAGCCACAAAAACTCAATTAGTGCACAAATCTGAGACACATTTATTTATCGAACAAATAAGCTATTTAAGAACTACTTCTTTTCCTACTACTGCTTTCCAAGCATCAGGTTAATATCAAGGGCAGAGTCTTAGATCTATCATGTATGAGGGACCATAAACCTGAATCCAACAACTTCAGGAACAGCTGTTTTCAGCAGGCAACCTGTAGGGAAGTGTCAAGTAACCAATTACCTAAGACTTATCTAGGGGGTGTAACCTGCTCCTGAGCAAGGGGCTTTCTTAAGGGCTATTATTGCTATTTCATCCTGGTGACTAGGAAGAGATGTTCTGCAGACAAAACTCAGGCTGCTCTCAAACGCCTCAGGAGATGCAAGTGTGATCAGAGTATACACAACTTTCCTTCCGTGTCACAAGGCTGAGTGCAAGCAAGGAAAGCACCCCAGAAACAGCATGGCCTCCTCACTCCACAGGCAGAGCCTGTGTGACCTGCAGAACCCTAATAGGAAGCCAATTGCTTAAAACAACTGCACCTGACTCGGGGATGGAAGGTTCATCCTGGGAGAACTTTCTCTGCTCTTCTGAGTTCTGTCTCCTCACCTGGGAACACTTGAGCCCATCCCTTCCTGGAAATCTCCACAGCAGACCACACAGCACTGTCACATGTCCATGTGAAATGGTGCTTTATCTGGGGTGCTAAGAAGGGCAATGAGGCATCAGGGTGGAGACCCCACCTCTGAGCTGTAGTTGCTGAGTTCCAGGCAACCAGGACAGCAGTCCATGAGGAATACTTTCTCCTATAAGGGACATACACTTTGGCTAAATATCATGTAGATCTTTCTCAAAAGGTAGCCCCAAGAGACATGGCTCTATAAAATTTAAGCTAGAGTAAGGTTTGAAATCTAGCTCCTCCACTACCCAGGGTGCTCACAGTCACCTGTTCTGTACCTATGGCATGTGTGGCCCAACTGCACTGGTCAGTGCTCCCATGGTGGGGAAGGGGAAGAGAGGTACATGCCATTGGCGGGATGTACACAACATCTTGGTGACCTGGGTCTGTGGTGCTGCCAGCTTGAGCCTGCCCATGAGGTTCTGCAGGGTAATGCTGCCCTGGGGGTAAAGTGAAGCACAGAAGTTCTAGAAAGGACCACTACTTCCTTCTCTTACGTCATCGTCTTCTATAGTGTTACAAGTGAAGTACAAGCTTCAAGTATCTTAAAAAGTATGTCCTCAGAAGCTACTACTCTCCACATCTAGGATATCCCTTCTATACGAAGGGATGCTGCAGCCATGGGGAGGGCTATAGCAGACATGGGGAGACAGGAGCCGTCCTGCTGGCAGGTTAGGACTGCAGACTGCTCAGTCTTATGCTCAAGGTGACCTACTGGTTAGCCAGTGTCCTGGACATTCACTGACTGCTGTAAAATCCGGTGGCTCTTCTGGGAGCCCAGGAAGTGAATCCTGCCCCACACTGGTTTTCATGAGGTCATGTGAGGCTAGACTGCCTATGCCATGAAAGGAGGTTCTGCGGGGCTGTACAGGCAAGGGCGGGCTCTCCTGGCACTTCCCAATAGCTGGGCCCTGTGTGCCTCGCTCTGGCTACCCTCTTGTCCACACTCTGACGCACAGCAGAGGAAAGGCAGCTGAGAGACCAACGTCTACCATCTCTGATGCCTTTTTGCCTAGCTGGTGGTACTCGAGGGTTCACTGCTGCTCCACCATAACTAGGTCTCCCCAGCCACTAACTCAGTAAAGCAGCCACCACAGCCTTGGCCAAGACTACCTTGAGAACACTCAGCAAAGAGGCACAGTAATACTTCAGTTCACAAAACTGAATTCTTTCCATGATTCTGGTCATAAACTGAATTGGATGAGAACGGAATCAAATGTCCCTAAATGTCAACACTGAACCTAACCACTGGGTTTGATTTGGTTCTTGTCCAATTCAGTCTGTGACCAGAATGGTGGAAAGAATTAAGTTCGTGAACGGAGGTATTACTGTAACTTAATGCATGGAAAGTGACCTCCTTAGGAGCCACATAAGTGCAGAATATTTAAGTTTTACTACAACTAAAACTGATGCTTTGCCACCCACCTTCTCACAGACATTGCAGGAGGCAAAAGTGAGCAGTGCTGGTGCTGCTACTGGCCTTGCAGGCCTTCTTCCTAGCTTCTCATGTAGGGCCCTGGCTGTCACGTCATTGTGTGCCTTCCCCCTCAGCTAGTACTGGGCCTGTAACCGATGCATGTGCGGGCAAAGCCAGGCATGACACAGACATACCTCTGGAGCGCAGCAGATGTGCCAGGGGGACAATAAGCAAACATGTTCCTGTTCTTTGTCTGAGGAACAGCTATCTGGGATTTTTTTTTTTTGCCGGGGGGGGGGGGGGGTTTAGGGAAGGTTCTACAGGGTATTCAGGGTCTCACTACTAGACCAGACTCATAGTCATTCTCCTGTTTATAGCCTCCCAAGTGCTGGGATTACAGGCATGTGCCACCATGCCCAGTCTC
>NDGN011283808.1:0-11865 GCA_002564285.1 Tympanoctomys barrerae | reverse complement strand
GGTCTGCACCATCTAACAAGCCCTTGGAGCTCTGGACCCATGAACAAAGCCACTAAGGCCCGTGTAGCCAGCGCGTGGTATGGTGAACTGCTCTCCCCTGCACCTCTGTGGGCGGCTGCTTTGGAACAGAGCCCCCCAGCGTGAGCACTGTGAGGGCATGAAGATCCATACCACAGCAGCTCTCTTTCATGAGTAACTACTTCCAAGTAGACAGTTCTGGGTTAAACCATTTTTCTCAACACTTTGGCAACACTCATACTGCCTCTGGCATTCATTGTCTTTGTGAAAAATCTCTGGTCAGATGAACAATAATGATTCTTTTTCTTCTATCAGTGTTTCTAAGAAGAAAATAGTTTTGTGCTTACTACCCCGTAATTTCATGACAACATGCCTAGCTGTGGACTTGTTAGCGCGCTCCTTTAAGGTATGCTGCCCATACATGATAATTACTATCTTTGATTGGTTCTTTAAAAATTTTTACCACATATACAAATGTTGCCTTTCATTCTCAGTCTGGTATCTGTTTAGTATTCCAGAGAGACAAATGCTGTGATTTCCTGTTTTATTCTGTGTCTCTTAGACTTTGCTCCTGGTTTTCATTCCATTGACTTTCTGTCCTCCACTGTAGGTAATTTCTTCAGCTGTTTTCCAGTTAACTAGTTCTCGTTGTGTGTTTATCTAATCTGCTGTTTCATTCTTTCCTTCTGGTAGTAAGAATAATGTGATACACATAGTAATTATTAATGAAGTGTTAGTAGTCTGATTTATGTTTTTTATTTTACCTAATAATAAATTTAAGGGGCCAGCCAGATAGCTCAGTGGATTGAATTGCCTGCTTAGGCAGACACAGGGACGAGGTTCGATCCCCGGGCCTGCCATGCCAGCCCCATCCCTGGGGCATGCTGAGAGGGCAATTGAGACTGGGCGTGGTGGTGCGCGCCTGTAACCCCAGCGTTTGGGAGGCTGAAAACAGGAGGATCACTAGGAGTCCGATCTAGTAGTGAGATCCTGTAGACCTTGCACTAAATACAAATAAATAAATAAATTTAAGACTCAAAAACTTTCAGCAAATACTTCCATGACGTAGTTAGCTGTGTGTGGTAACTTTACAGTGAGTGGCGGTGGATTTCAGTGTTTTATTTTTGTTATAGTGTGAGTTGTGCAGTCTCCAGCGCTCCCATTTGATCGCAGTTAAGCACATTTTAAACTGAAAAGTTAAATGAGCAAGGTGCCAAGTTATCTAAGGAGCCAAGTAACTGATACACATTCTCCACGCCGCCTTGCTTGCCAGCTTGCCGGCCAGTTGTGTCATGATGGCTCACGTCCCTGTCACGTCTCACCTTTCGTAACACTGTTTAATACACTGTCTTTAGCACCACAGCATTCTGATGTTAAAGCATTCTTCTCTAAGCATTGCCGTCCTATTTTAGACCAACTTTTCTGTTGAGTGTTTTTCATTTTGAATAGTGAGTTTGTGGTGTGGCCTTTTCTGCCACTCATTTGTGGGGATCTGATTGCCTGAATTTTTCTGCTTTTACAAATTTTCATCAGATTATTTGAAAATACAGATTTTTCCAAAGAGTACTCATAAGTATTGCCCATCTTTATCGTTCCTGTTATGAACAACATGTTGACATTATGTTATTAAAACTTTTAAGTTAATTCTTGCAAAAATAATTTATAAGGGGCTTGGTAAAAAAGTTAAAATACTATAGAGTCATCATTGTGAGTAACAGCTATACGGTTTACGTTGCACTTTTCTTCCAAAGAGTGCGGAGCACTGCTGTGGTACCTCGTCTTTCCTGTGACAGCGGGAGGAGTGAGCGATGCACAGACAGAATGTGACGAGGAGGGAGGGGGAGGGGGGCCGAGCGAGCTCGTGTGGGCCCCTGTGGCGAGGCCCAGCCCTCAGAGGCCGCTCATTTCTGTGTCTTGGACTCCTCTCCTGTAACTTATGCTCCTCTTGCGGGACCAGAGGCAGTTTCGGCAGAAAGGAAGAGCATCCAAGAATACAGTAAAGGGGACTTGCCAGAGTTCCCCGTAGTTAGCAGTGCTCCTGCAGAAAGCACTCTGGAGCTCGGCGCGTGTGGCCAGCTCGCCTGCACCTGCCCTGGGTAGCTGAGCAGGGGCTGGCCTCGCGGAGGCCGTGGCCCTGCTGTGCCCGCAGCACCATGTATTGGAACAAACACTGGGCTTCCGGTGACAGGAAACACAGGTTCTTGATCTTTGCATTCTGCCTACTAATACGTGAGCCTGCACAGGTGCCTAAGCTCGTCCAGCTCAACGCCTCGCCTTTACCACCACCTTGCTCTGTGTTGAGAGCCCTCTTCCGCAGGATCTTATAATACACGTTGGTGTTTATTGGTAGCTTATTTACCTGTCAAATTCAGGTTTTGATACAACTGATTTCTAAGATGGCTCCTTAACTTGTTAATCTCAGATCCAATAAAAATAAATAAAAGGGAAGGACAAAGTGGCAGCTGTGAGGGCGGAATACTCCCCAGGCGTGAGCCTGCGCCGGCACTGAATGTCCAGACCAGCAGGGCACTGGTGGCGGCATGTCATGTCAAGATGCAGACTCTGCCTTCGTCCCTGAGATCGTGCGGCTAGCTGGTGCTCGCCCTGGTGCGGGGCAAGGTGGAGACAATAGTTAGGGAGGGGAAGGTGGGTTTTGCTTTTGGTGTTTTTGAGGCAGAGTTTTACTATGTAACTCAGGCTGGCCTCAAACTCACAGCAGTTCTGCCCCAGCCTCCTGAGTACTGGGGACGCAGGGGTGCTCCGCTGCCCTGGCCTTGGAAGGGGAAGGTTTTAAAGGAGAGAGCGGATGGGACATTACTGAAGAGAAAGTGTATGACTGATCAGAGAAAGAAATCATTGTGCGATGAGAAAATAAGATTTCTTCCTGTGATTTTAAAGTCATGAGAAGATGCATGCTGTGGTCATGTACACCTCGGTGAGCATCAGCACTTACAAATCTCATTAATGACAGGTTTGTTTTTTTTATAGTCTTCTATTTTTTAAAAAAATTGTGAGTTTGAAGGTTAGCTTGCTAGTGGTCAGTGAAGATGTTTAATTTTTAGCTTTTGAATAATATGGCTTGTACTGTATCTATAATAGTTTGTAGTAAATAGTGGAATAATGAAATATGAATTTGTTGAAATTCAAGATAGATCTGATTTATGATAGCATCTACTAAGTTAGACT
The DNA here is from genome assembly GCA_002564285.1 of Tympanoctomys barrerae. NCBI lineage: Eukaryota > Metazoa > Chordata > Mammalia > Rodentia > Octodontidae > Tympanoctomys > Tympanoctomys barrerae. Next base: position 8,661 of record NDGN011283808.1, on the reverse strand, counting down.
TGGGCATCGATATGAAATTTATTGAAAGAAATTGAGAAAGGTAAATACTTGGGCTCGTAACACAAGTGAGCGAAAGCTGTGGCTACTCCCAGTCCTGTGTCTTGAAGAAGAACACACGTTGCAGCAAAGTCACTGCTGCGGTCGTCCTGTGTGGAGTCTGTCGTGTTGCACTTTCAGCGTGTTTTCCTCCGCGTGGCTGGCGGTTACCAAGTGGACAGCACAGCTCCTGCCGCCACCCCCGGAAGAGTCCCTGAGATCCCGACTCCTTCCATTTCTGCGGTTTCTCCTACCTCATTGGAAAGATCAAAATGGGTTGTAGATGTTTATAAAAATAGAAGTTTTTTATCAGCAGCAGATAGGTGGTGCCCTGGTTGCAGGCTTTGACAGGTCCTCAATGAAATGCAGTTTATCTGGTGATTATAAATAGATTTCAGTAAATTTTGTAAAGATTATCTTATATATGACAGAAAATATAAATTTTAATGGTTAAAATGTAGTGTTTGGCAGTCACGTTTAAGAGTTGGTCAGCCCTGGTGTTACGTCTCAACATTTAAACCCTTGATGATTTTTATGTGCTAAGTGCATAGATTTACTGCTTCGCTGTGAACATTTTTAAATTAAAATATATCTTTCCTTCTGGATGTATTGATTTACACATCTCTGTGTCAATATTAAGTCAAGCGAATTTTCCAGTAAGCTAAAAAGATCTGGCAGGGCAAAGTACATTTATTAGATTTGCTCAAGGGTTTTATTTTTTCTTGTCTGTGTTTGGGCATCTCTTTTTTAAAAATTTTTTGATTAAATTTTATTTTAAACGTAGTGCTGCAATTTAATAATATATTCCCAGACCTCCCTCATTGTTTTGTGAATGAATTATCATTGGAAACTTTAATATCCCTTATTATATTCTTGGTTTTCTTTGCTCCTAGCTTTTTAAAGAATGTGAGTTAAATTTTTACATTGTTATGACTTACCTTTCTAAGTATTTTATTTGTATCAAAAATTAAGTCATTTTCCTTTAGATCTTTGTTTTTCAATTTTAAGAAAAAAAGTTTTTAAAAATGAGAAAGTTAAGCAGTGTATCTCAGTTCATTAGGAAAATAGTTTTCTTTTCTTTTCTTTTCTTTTTTTTTTTTTTTTGCGGTACCAGGGATTGAACTCGGAACTCGGAACCTTGCACTTGCCAGGCAAGCACTTATTCTACTGAGCCATCTTCCCAGCCCCCAGAAACATAGTTTTCATGAAGATTAAAAATACTTATGCATAATCATCCATAATTTCAAGTGTATACCCAAGGAAAATGTCTGCAATAGATTTTTCTAAGTGAAACTGCTTGTTTTCACTAGCCCAGATGACTGTGACTGGTCAGTCCATGGGACATGAAGAAGGATCACGACATGGGGACTTGGACGCCAGCCTGCCTGCCTGCCTGCCTGCCTGCCTGCCGGGCGTGCTCCTTCAGGCTCACTGGTATTCTGGGGCGATGAATGCATGTGGGTGCTCTAGGCTTCCACAGTCACACCCATTATGTACCATTGAAGCAAGCAGTCTCAACAATGTAGTAATGCACTTAACATTAAAATATGTGAATTATGTGATAAGGCGAAATGATAGTGTGATGCAGTCAGTGAAACATCATTTATAAATGGATAAAAATTTTCATGTATGAAGAAAGTGACAAAAAATGGTGCAGATTTAACCAAGGTTCTGTGAATTAATTCATGGTGTTCTTTGCGCATTAGACTGGTAATCCTCCTCCTGCTGTTAAATCAGATCTGCCTACTGCTTTGTGGGTTTTTTTGCAGATACAGTGAACATTACAGTGTAATATAAATGCAGTTTCTTAGTAACACCCCGGCGTTGGTGACTAGCACCGTGTTTAGATCCTTTGATTTTGATCACTCAGCATCCCAGAAATAAAAGCAGTCAGTTTTTAACAAAACTGAAGTTTGGCTATGGCCAGAATATGTATCTGATCTCAATGGAAATGCCAAAGTGCCATCTCATGACAGCGGAAGGGAACGCTAATTGAATCATATGCTGGGTTTTTACACAAGCATGCTCATTTAACCTCACGACAACCGTAGAACGTGAGTGTTAGAGCGCAGTGTTGCAGATTGGAAGTCAAGTCGCAGGTTAAGTAATGTCCTCGAGGTCGTAAAGCTTTCTGGCAAGTGGTAGCGCGCAGACTTGCACCGAGGTCTTCCCCGGAAGGCTTCGTGCTCCTGAGCAGGAAATACCCCGACTTGCTGCTGCCTTGTGCAGTTTGGTTGTTGTGGTTTTACAACCACGTGAGTTACCTATTCTCAAATGTAAGGATAATACACCAGGGAATTTGCTGGCTTATAATTTGTTTATGAAGTTTAAAAATCCTTCTATGTAATTGTTTCCAGGGTCCTTTATTTATAGACAGGTGTAGCTTTCTGTTAAATCTTCGATGAGCTGTTAAATAGACACTTTTATAATACTCATGAAAATATTATCCAGTTAGAAAATATAATTTGTCTCTTCCAAGGTATGATATTAGCAATTAATCTACTACATGTGCCTATTGCAGAATTTTTAAAAACTTTATGCAGCAAAAGCAAAACAACATTAAAAAACCCAGCAATGATCGCCACCACTCACTCGCTATATATTCCGTCGTCTGCTTAATCCTTGTCCACCTTGCATTGTCAATACCTATCTAATTCCACTTTAACAACAGTAATTGGCTGATGGAGTAGAAGATATAGATTTGTTTTCTTGATGACTCCTTGACTTTTTTGCCTCTGGTAATACTAATAGAATTCCAAATCCGCTCCGGGGCGGTCCTGTCATGGGGGGTCACCAGTCATGTCAAGGTCTTATTGGAAACCTCACAGCCAACGTCTTAATTTAGATTTCGCTCTCTTTTTCACTTGTATGTGCAATTGTAAGCAATTTTTCCAAGTCTCCACTCTCCATTATAACAGAATTCATTTAGTTCAGAGAGGGACAGCTCTGCATGTGAATTATGTGACTGGCCACAGTGGAGAAAATAGAAAACAGAAGAATCTAAGAGCTTCATTTGCATGCTTGTCCCCCTGTGTTTCTTTCTGAAGTTACAGAGCAGGAACAAAAGCAGAAAAACTTACGCCTGATTTCTTTTTGCAATAAGTGTGACTTTCTTCAGGTTATGTAATTTGTGATAACGAAGCATAATTTAGCAGTGTTCAGTTCAAATGTGTGTACTTTTACTTTCCAAAGGCCTTGATGATTGAGGCAGTTCGTTCTATGCAGGAATTCCAAATTTATTTCTTTTATGTGAAAGGCAAAGGTGTATTTATAGTAAGAGTATTTTTAAAAATTAGTAAGATACTTATATATTTTTTTGGGATAGGAGCAAAAGCATTTTATGTATTGAGGTATGGATAGGAAAGGAAGTACGTGATGTATACACGTACGTGTGCATACGTCCACCAATGTGTACATATCTGTATGTATCTCAATTTGGGGGCTCAAAACCTTGATAAACATAATGCTATCAGATCTACTATTTTCTGTACAAAGATCCACTATCCTTGCTATGTTTTAGATAGTAAGAGATGATAATAATTTGAAGCTATTAGGGTTGGACTTTTAAAAATTGGAGCTTTGAAAACACACACCGAAGTATGAACAGTGCATTCCAAGCAGAAGCTGCTAGCTTTGGAGACTCACAGAAACTTCGTGGGCCTGAAAGCAGTGGCGTTCTGATTTTCCTTCAAATGTTTACATTTCACAATTTGTTCCAAGAGTCTTTTGTTTAATGGAAGTCTAGAACAGCCCTGTGCACGGGCTTGTTGGTTTGTCACCCTCCAAGAGTGGAGACTGCACACATGGAGGCAGGAGGCTGTATTATCATACTAATAGGTTTCTGGTGTGCCGGTTATTTGTTTGGAAGGCCAAAGCAATCAAATTGGAAGCACATAAAGACTCAGTACCAGTCTTCGCGTGTCAGTGCGTGCTCCTCTTGGACATCAGCTGTATTTTAAGTCTGAGCCATCTGGAATTTTGATTAATAAATCCCAAATTTTCTTTTGGTCAAGTGTACTTACTTAGTTTTGTCTTTTTCTTAGTTCTGTTTGGTTATTTCAAAAACTAGAATTGGTATAAACTCAGGTGATCTATTACCTTCTTTAACGCAATAATAGAGAGGAATTTTTAATGTCACTTGGGGGGCTGGGTCAGGGACTTAGGATTACTAACTGTTATTGCTTTTTTTCTGGGACTCGGGCAAAAACGAAGCAAAACAGCACTTGGCAGAGATCAGGGTTGGGTCTGAGTTCTAGTGTCAGCTTTGCAGGAATCTGCCGCCACAGCTTCATGCCAGATGGTTAGACATTTTACGGGGAACTTTGCTGTTTCCCTGTTTGTCATTGTAGTGCTTTTTATTTTATTTTTCAGCTTGTAAACTATATAAGTGCAAAGCCCAAATTACTTCTTAGATCTTGAAAAATAGTATCAACACAATGTTTTAAAAGTCAAATATTGGGCTACCACGAAATAAAGGGAAAAATAATAATCTTTTGTACTTTGTGTTTTGAATACATAAAATTCGATTTTATATTCTTCTCGTCACTGAATAAGATCTTGAATTTTAACTGCCTTTATTTTCTTAGGTAAGAGTACATCTTGGAGCAGAACAAAACAAAATAAAACCTGGACTCAGTTCTTGTTGGACTTGTCTCTTACTGCAGGAGTGATTTGGGAGTGTCCGCTTAGCCTTCTGCCCGTTTCTGCTTCTCAGCATGTGAATGGTTGTGTTTACCTGGGGAAGGTTAAGCGAGATGTGAGGGTGTGTGGGTACAACGGGTGAAGTGCTGGAAAAGGTTAATTTTACATTTTTGTTAAAGGTGTGGGCTGGCCAAATAGCTCAGTGGATTTAAGCATCTGCAAGCAGTTGCAGGGGCTGGGGGTTCGATCCCCAGGCCTGCTGTGCTAGTCCTGCCCCTGGGGCATGCTGAGACAGCAATTGAGACTTGGCAGGGTGGTGCACGCCTGTAATCCCAGCTCTTGGTAGGCTGTAAACAGGCAGATCACTATGAATCGGACCTAGTAGTGAGACCCTGAACACCCTTAGACCCTTCCCTAAAATACAATAAATAAATAAATAAAATAATGAAAAAGGGTGTGATTATTCCGTTTATAGTTGGTCTCATGTTGACAGGTTGCTAGCTAGCCCTGCATAGGTAGATAAACCATCCAGCCCAAACAGGGTCACTGTGTGGATCCACAGCGCAGGTGTGAGTACTGACGCTGCTGGCCTTGAGTTTGAACTCTTGGGGATCCCCAGGAAATCCTGGGCTCCTGACTGCTCCTGTAGCAGTTGAGAGGTTCTTGATTTCGAGTGACATTTCCATGGCAGCTATGGGGCACTGTCCGTGGTACCACTGGGGGAAATGACCATTGAGAAATTGAAATTGTGGCAACTAACTATATCAAAAAATAAAAACAAGCCCATTTTGTGTTTTCACCCTTCATAGAATGTTCTTAACCTCTGTATTATTCATCTTTTTCTGTTCGTTCAGCATTAGAGAAACCATCTAATCCAAGAAATAGTATTTCAGTGTTAGATACTTCTGAGACTAATTTTTGTCTTAATATCCAATTATTCCTATCCTATATCCATGTCAGGACTGTTTTTGGAAATCATCTCTGCAGAGAACATTTTTGCAAAGCAAACCATCCTCATGTTCTTTGCAAAATAATTAAATAAATGCATTTAGCCGAATCAATCACCAACCTTTGTCTACAGCTTGTTCTGTGAGCGTCGAATCCTGGCCCTTGACATTATTTGAGCATAATTCTGTAGTATAATTAACACCCAGGATAAGTTGATTCTGAAAAGGACATCTAGCAGTTTTGACACTGAGAATTAATTATAAGAGAAAAGACAGATTTGTGCTCTGGCTAGAAGTAACTAGCAGTTCAAAATATAAGCAGTCACCTTGGACTCTTATAACAATGAAATGACACTCCTTTTCTTAATAACTAGCTTGAAAGTATTTAGACAGCTCATCTACTTATCAGCTTTCTTTTTTCTGTTTAACTTCGAAAATAGTCCTTGTTTTTCTTGGATCACTCCAGTGCTCACGTTTGTTGGAGTTTTAGAAACTCACATTTCATTTGTGTGTCAATGATTCAGATACTTCTCAGAGGTCATCTGTTCTCGGAGGAAGGGGTGGCATTCACCTTACCATTTCCTCCCGATTGTAAAGAATCTCTAATTAAAGAGGTGAAAATTGTGCTGGTCCTTTGCAAAGAATGGCTCCCGTGAAATGCTGGCACCATGCTTTGCTGATTTCCTTTTTCCAAGTGACCACAATTATTTTAATGCTTTTAATGCATCTTTCCCATTTGGCAACAACAAAGACCCTCTCCGAATGTCTTACATTGGCTCATCCAGAGAAACACTGTGATAGTGGGGTTCATTTTGAGTGGACAAAGAACTCCTAGAGGGGACAGGGAGGGCATCTGCTGGATAAGCTCGAAATGTGATGGGGACGATAACGGATCTGCCACTGGTGCAGAAGACAAGGCGTCTTCTGCAGTATTTGACTTTAAAAAGTGTCATTTTATTGGTGTACAAAGCATTTTAGATGAATGCACAATGAACTTCAGTGTCAGGCTGCCTTTCTTCTTGTGCTCTTCGTGTTCTGGATCTCAGGATTTGTTTGATCATAAGTGAGTTCAAAAATTACATTAGAAATTTATTTTTATCCAAATGTTGAAGCATAAAGTTGTAGCCCAGACTGAGTATGTTCTGAACTGACTGAGGCAGAGTCCCATGCGTAGAACCCAGATGCAGAAAGAGCGAAAGGATTTGGCAATTCTGATGTGCCGGCAGGGAGCGGAAAGTATCAGAGAAAGAATCAGACTGATCTGTGGCCGTATTCTGGCTCTTAATTTATTTCAGGGATTTGGGCAAATCATGTGCGTCTTTAACCAGATTCACATTTTTCATTGGGATCATTGATTGGGGAGCACAAGGCAGAGTGATTAGTGGGTGCTCGGAAAATAGTGGGTACCTGTAAGTCTAGAAACAATAGGCGACAAATTTTTACAAAGTGAAGTTGTTTTGATGCCATTCCTTTATGCCCTGTACCTTTATGTCCAGATTCCATGGAAACTCTGCACATGTATGAACGTTTTAAGCTTTGTTTCTCTTTCTTCCTTTCAGTGACCTGAAATCTAGTTCTGTTGCGATTAGTCTCGTTCTACCCTCTGGGATTGTACAGAGTATTGTAGATCCCCTTTTGCACAAGACCTGAATATAAGCTTTAGTTCTGCCTGCTCTCCAAAGCCTCTCAACCGTCTTGATGTTTTCATTACTAAGATGGGCATGACCGTATTGGCAAAGGAAGGACCTGAAGAGGGGCTGTCACCCAGTTCCCCAGGTCCCAGGTAGCATTACACTTTCACGTTTTCATAGCAGATTGCCTCCTCTCTTCCCAGCTGCTTTACCCACTTTGACAAACCCACATGCTTTTCTGATTTTTTTTTTTTAATGTATTTGGGTCAGGGTCTATGGAGTCTGCAGCATCTCACTACACAGATTGGACTCGTAATGATTCTTCTGTTTTCAACCTCCCAAGCACTGGGATTACAGGCCCAAGCCACCATGCCCAGCCTCAATCCCTGTCTCAGTGCTCCCCCTGGGGGTGGGGCCAGCAGGCAAGCCAGGGATCAAGTCCCAGCCACTGTGCTCTGCCTAAGCAGGCACTTTAGTCCACTGAACTATCTGGCCAGCCGCTGATTGATTTTTAAAATATACTCATTAATGTCTTTCGAAGATGCCTCATAATAAAATACTGTTGAATTTATCAGATATTTTTCTTTTGCTCTGGGGAAACAAATTACTTTAAAATAGCCTAATATCACTTCAATTTAGTGTGGCACAAGGAGCTTGTCCTTAGATTTATCATATAGGGTGACATTACATTGGACACTTTTAAAAATATGTACCTATAGATTGGATGCACATGCCTGTAATCCCAGCACTCAGAAGGCTGAGGCAGGAGGATTGTTGTGAGTTTGTGCCAAGCCTGGGCTACAAACTGAGCTAAAAGACAGGCTGAACTGCATACCAAGACCTAGTCTAATATAAAATAAAATACCCCCCAAAGTATACAAACTTCTGTGAAAGTCAGTGTTTTCCATATTTTGTCTGTCTCTGTGTGTGTGTGTGTTTGTGTGTGTGTGTGTGTGTGTGTGTGTGTTAAATGTCCCTGTTGCATTTTTTCTTTTTTATCAGAAAGCTGAATTTCAAACTGTCAGGATTTCTCTTGAATCTTGGTTCTGGCTCCTATAGTGTGAATCCATTAAATTAGAGAAGTGCACCTTCTGTGTCTTCGTTCTGAAATTTCAGTGTTGGTCAGGAGTCAAGGAGGTGCTGGGACCCTGCCTCTGGATGCAGGTTTACAGATCCGTTCGGGCTTGTTAGTCAGGTTCTTTGCCTAGGGCTGGCCCACTTCTGATTACATAACCCTTTGTCCAATCATAGTTTATTTCTTTGCTCCATGCAGTACCAGGATAGACTGCCGGTTACCACTTGGATGTCGTCACACACTATATTTCTCCTGTCCTCTGCCTGATAGCGGCCTTGCTAGTAAAGCTGAGTGGCATTTCCTCGCAGCACTTGCCCCTAAGGAGCTTGTG
>NDGN011283794.1:0-11460 GCA_002564285.1 Tympanoctomys barrerae | reverse complement strand
TGCATATCAAACATCCTAGGCATAATATGGAACAGGTATTTTTCATCAAGTATTGATATGTTGTCACTGCATCCATCCATGAAGCCTTTCAGTTAGCCCTTGTCTGTTGGAGATGGGGAGAACTGTGTTCCATCTGCTTTGAAACTCAGTAGTTAGATTTTCTTTTGCAAAAAGTCCCATTACTCCTTTTGTACATGATGGATAATGAGAATCTGTAGGTGTTGTTTCATGGGGAAAAAAGGTCTTAGTTTTTTAAATCCATGTTAAATGCTGAGAACATTAGAAATATGTTTTCAAACTTTGGAACTGCAATTACGTTATAACTCTCTAGAAATGGAAATATATTAATGCTAAAAATACTTTACTAGATCAATCATCTTAATAATAAAATCTCAGTAAAACAATCTTTTCTCACCGCAGGAATGCTAGTAATGAGACTTTGGTTAGGGAGATTTCTTCCTGCAGCGCGTAGATCCTTTTCCAAATGTTTTATTTACTGAACACTTTGAGACTTCTCAGAAGTCTTCACACTGCTGTAAAAACCCCATTCTATGTGCCAAGGTCAGTCGAGGTAACTAAGGAATAATTGAATGGCCCTCTTTCCCTTGACAACGAGCTGATAGCAATAAAATGAAATGCAATAGAGATAGTCAATGAATAAACATATAAAACAGTTCATTGATATTCATCCCAACATTAAATGACTTCAGAAAATGATAGGTTTGGTTTGATAGCAATTGACATGCAAAACACAGAGACCATGTGTAGAACAGGAGAGGGGCATGTGGGAAATCTCTGTGCCTTCCACTCAACTTTGCTATGAACATGAAACTGCTCTAAAAACAATGCTTTGCTTTTTTTCCCCTAAAAGACGGAGGTGTTAATTGATACTAACACTATTATGGTCTGAGAAGGCTGTTAAGAACCCCAGTGCCATCCACACCAACTGGAGTAGATGGGCTGGCTGTGTGAGAATGACCCTCTTCTCCTTTGCTAATTTTACCAACCCTGGAATGTCACTCTGAGCACTAACCTTAAAGAAGAGAAGGACAAGAGGGAAGTTTTCAATCAAGAACAACTGGCAGGGAAAAAAGTTCAGAAAGTATCAGGCCAGCAAAGTCTAAGCACATATCAGCTGTCTCAAAATATTTGGAGGATTTACTTATAAATAAGGGTATTATTTTACCTTGTATAGTACCTTATGATTTTCAAGGCACCTTTAGTTTTATGCCTTAATTCGGTTGTAATATTGGCCTTGGGAATTAGACCAGACAGAAACTGCTCTCAATTTATACATGAGGAAACTGAAACTCAAAGATGCTAACTTTACCCTGTTCAGAGTAGCACAGTGGTTAAATAGAGATGCTGGGATTGGCATACAGGTCTCTTGTCATGTTTAGTGTGGATTTCAATGATATGAAACATTTTATGCTCCACAGATGGCAAATCCAAGGCCATTGGGTGTGAGTGAAGCAGGAGGTAGTAAGATCAATATAATAAATTTTCAAAAACACCAGTAAGTAGTGGCCTTGGTTGTTGGTACTCCTTGTCCAACAGAAATTATATAATGGGATAGTTTAGGAATGATTACTGCAAGAAGAGACATTGGACAATCACCTTTGTTTCCATAATTATTATTTTCTTTGTGTTAGGCTAGGAAGGAAACAAATGTTTAAATATGTTTGCAGCAGTCATGTTTTTATTTGTCATTTTGCTAATGAAAGCTGAGATGGGAAAATACAGTTTCACCTGAAAAAATATTGTTCAGGTTGGTGGCAGATAAATGACTCATGGATATATTTATGTCAATCTTATTTCTTTTTTTCTTTTGCAGTCATTACTGTACATTGATAAGTACAGCATTGATAAGCATTGCTTATGCTTCAGCCATATCCCTTAATACCAGTTTTTTGGAGCAGCAAGTAATAAGAAAATAATGAGGTACAGGAGCCAGAGTGCAGCAACCCAGTGACTTCCTGGGCTTCAAGGCCAAGACCTATAGCAGGGAGCAGTGTATAGCACTAGAGGCACATTTCAGGATAGACAGGTACCTCTCTCCTGGGGCCCAGGAAACCCTGACCATCAGGCTCAACCTGAAGGCGTTCCATGCACAGCTGTGGTTCATGAAGTGCTGGGTTGCCTGCCTGCAGCTGAAGCCTGTGTCACAGGTGCAGGGTCTTTAGGTTCTGCACCCTCTGCCAACCCTCACAAAGAGAGCCCATTTCCTGCTCTGCTGCAGACCCCCACCTATCCAGCTTCTGCCTTGCATAAGAAGCCCTAGGCCAAGTCTGAGGCCCAAGGGAGCCCTGGGACCACACCCCTTGCCCTGAATGCTCCAGTTGCCCAGGGCATCTTCAGGATGCTCTGGATTGCCATCAGTACTCTCGGCTTCCAGAAATGGGTAACCCCTGAGGACCAGGACATGTCGGGCCCAGCCAGCCTGGGCTCCAACTTATGATTCTCTTGCCTCAGCCTCTCGGTGCTAGGTTTATAGTTGTGTGCCACCTCGCCTGGCTCCTTTTTTGAATACTTTTTATTTCTTATGAGGTCTCACTTGTACTGCTCAAATGTGCAATTCTTCCACCTGGCTTTCCACAGTTGCGGGTGTCATCAGCCCATACCACCATGACTAGCTCTGTTTTATTTTGCAACAGGGCTTCACTAAACTGCCCAGGCTGGCCTTGATTCGAGAATCCTTTTGTCCTGCCTCAGACTCCTAAGTAGCTAGGATTATACGATGTGCCACCTACCCCATTTGGTTTTCCTTCATTTTTCCTTCTTTTTTTTTAAGACAGGGTCTCACTTTGTAGTTCAGGTTGGCCTTGAGCTCACACTGTAGCCCAAAAGACAATCTGAGTAATCCTGCTGCTTCTGCCTTCTCAGTGCTGGGGTATGTGTGCCACCACACCCAGCTAACACTCATCCTTTTCCCTCCTTGTTTAATAAATGATCCTCAAATGGCCATTCTGTAGTCTTTATATTCTGCCTCTCACCACAATGCTTCCCTGGAGGATAGACTGTGTATATGGTGTGGGGTAGGGATTCCATGCATTTCTACCTGAGAACACATAATAACTTTGTCATAAATTGAAGCTCTCTCTCTCTCTTTAAAAAAAATCATGAAAACCAAGCTCTGGGAACTGAGCTGCCCAGGCAGAAGGCTAAGGCCACATTGCCTCAGAAGCTCACGAAGTCTGATGTTTGTACAGCCTCAAGTATCTTTTTTTTTTACTGTGTCTCTGAGGCTCATAGCACGATCAAGGTTAGTAACTATGGAGACCAGTGTGATTTATTTACTGCTGAGAAGATTTGGCCCTGACAGAATCAGAACAGGCTTCCTCATGCACACAAGTATTTGAGGGAAAAAAGATGGATTACTGAAATGAAGGAATCCAAAGAAATGTTCTAAAAGAAGGCACAGAAAAGTAAAAGGGAGAAGGGGTTTGAAGAAATATGTGGACTGATGGCCTTCTTATTTCCACATCTCTCCCTCTCTGGTATTGTCCTTATAGAAAGCCCTCCCCACCCAGAAGATGACCCTTTAGCCACCAGCTCTAGCCCCAGTCTGAATTCCAGAATCTTTCTAGTAACACTGGCCAGCACTTTCCTCTCCCCTTTCTGAATGACAGTTCCTGTGCCCTGCCTACTTGCTGTGAAATACAGTAGGCTGAGCATTTTTATCAGTGTCCCCTGAGCTGTCCTCATGGCTGTGAGTGTTGTGTACTAAAAGGGTCTGGTCAAGGGACCAAGTGGGAGCTGAGATGCAGACCATGGTCCTCTCTCTACACCAATAGCCCACCTAGAGAAAGGGGTGACATTTTGGATCTCCTTAAAACATCTAACAGACTAGTGTGGCCTTGATCATCCTCCAAGCACTATCATGTGCTTGTCATATCTCTCCCATGAATTGTACATCCCTTGAGATAAGGAATAGAAAGAGGCCTTTTATAAAAGGCAAAGCACCAAGAAGGTCTGCAAGAGGAAGCAGGCATAGGCAACAAAGTGGAAGCCAAAGAGCTTGAACACACAGAAGGGATTTATTGACCCTACTTTGTTTCTTGTGCTTTGAGGGAAGGTTGGTTCTCCATGGTATTCCTCATTCCTACTCTCTAGGAGTGGGAGTTTTACTGGACTGCAGAAACAAGGTCTCCATGCCCACCAAGGGCTGGTCTTGTCAGGGCTATGTTAGTGGTGTCTGGATTCTGCTGGTGGTCATGGCTGGGCTGGGGCTGCTGAGTGATTAGAACAGGGCTGAGCATTGATTTGGAATCACAAAAGGGAAGGAACAGAGATCTTTGGGAGATCTGACATATGTCATTGGTTCCTGTGGAGGGGGGAATCCCAAGATGGGAGCTAGGGAGATAGCTCAGCAGTCTAAGCGCCTGCCTGGCAAGCTAGGTTCAATCCCCAGTATTACATGCCATGTGAACAAGACCCTGTACCAAATAGGTAAAAGATTTTTTTAAAAAGTGCCAAGATAGGCTGGGGAGATAGCTCAGTGACATAAGCACCTACCTGGCAAGCACAAAGTCCTGAGTTAGATCCCTGGTACTAAAAATCTCAAGAAAATCTCATCCTTCTGATCCCTAACAACCTCCTTCACTTTTCAAAATGCTGATGGCCTTTGTCATCACTCAGGTACTATGTTACCTTCTGCACACTTCATCTTCTGGGATCCCTCACCACAGTCAGGCCTGGTTAACCTTCTCACATTTAATTTCCCTTTTTAAAGAGTGTGTAAGTTGTGCATGTGACTTAAGAAGAAATCATGTATTTCCAAAAATAGCCAAAGAGAAAAGCTCTTCAAAAGTATGGAAGTCTGAGTTAGCTTTTGTTTTTTGGGCAGAAAGAAAACTGGATCCAATAACCTAGAGACAAGAGTTATCCACTGCGATGGATTTCAGATGATCAGAGGAAGCAGGAAGACCTGTGGATGGAACTGTTCTCAGTATTACATAGTTGAGTGCTTTCTCTTTTTGACATGGCACAGACCTCATTAGCTAATGCCTTTCACATCTGGGTAGAAGTAACACAAGCAAAATCACAGTATGATGCAGCATAAACAGATGGGATTTTTACTGAATGGTTAAAAAAAAAAAGTAAAGCATGGAAATTTTGCATCCTTAAATAGATCCTCTTTGTTTGACTAGGCCCTAATATCCATATACAACAGAAACGAAGGTCCCTTGAAGTAGACGTTGCAGAAACCGTCTCATGGATTCATTTGCAGTAACCCAAAATTTTGGTTTGTGGTATGAGATTCAAACAAGTCTTCTAACTTAGTGGTTTTCCTCTTTTAGAACTCTGGATCTTGGGCAAGTGACCCAGTGTATCCAAACTCAGTGGAATGGGAGTCAGAATGATATCCCATGAGGTTACTGTAAGGATTAAATGAGATGGCCCATGTAAGGCAGGTGTTTAGTGCAGTGTCCCAATACATGTTTGCCCAGGTAATCATGGTTTTGGCCAGTTGTTGAGCACACTGACTCCAATGCCAGCATGTCTGGCTTTGGATTCTGCCTTTACAACTTCCAGAAGGGTACTCAACTTCTTTGATTCTACATTTCCTCAACTGTCACCAGGAGGGAAGACCATCAACTCTCTTGGGAATATTGAATGAGGTGTTAGGGTTACAACACTTCCAGACACACAGGGAACACACAATTACTTATTTTTATTCTGTAGGTAGAATTTAATGGACTAGATATTTACTCCTCCTGCCTTTTCCCCATTCTCTATCCCAAATTGTGACATTCTCAGACTATATCATTGTATTGTATTTATTTAAATATAAGCTACTAGAAAAGCCTCAATTCACTTAAACTGTTTTCTCTTCTGGGGGATACAAGTAGTGGTGCAACAGTAGCAGAACCAGAAACCTTACTATTTAGTTCAAATTGGCCTTGATCTTACTATGTAGCTCAGGCTGAACTCAAACTCAAAGCAACCCACCTGCCTCAACCTCCTGAATGTTGGGATTATAGGCATGAGCCACCACCTCAGTTATATAATTTTAAATTTTGAAATGATCTTGCTTAGTTGCTAAGTTGCGTAAGGTGGGTTCAAATTGTGATTTTCCGGCCTCAGCCTCCCAGAGTGCTGGGATTACAGGTATGTACCACCAGACCTAACTAGGTAGGTGGGCAGGCATTTAGAAATTCTACTTCTACAATAATGTAATTTTCATTTTAATGCTGGCCTTGATAATATAGCGGTAATGCTGGCTACAATGACATAGAACTATGATGTGAAGATAGTGTATTATGCCGGTTATATAAATCCTTTCATTCACTATTAACTGAAACCTTATATATATTATTATCATCAATTTATAAAAGAAGAAAATTAAGAACCAAGGGCTCTCAGAGAGGGTCAATGATTTTCTTGGGATTATACATATGTTATTGTTAAACAGTTGGGGCTTGACTAAGCCAGTGCATCCTCAGATGCTAGTGTAGACTCACCACCCTCCCTGGAATACTAGAGGAAGCTATGCTTTGGAGAGACACTTGTGAGATTGGCTGGATGTGCTCCTTACTTTCCTTTATGTAGATTTCCCCGCCCTTCTTGCACAGATGACCAAAAACATAAGTTTAGATGGAAGTAGAGACGCTGACTAAATGTCACAGCAACACAGCCATGGAGAGGTTCTGTTTCTGGCACCCAGGGGAAGGGTTGCTGAGCAGTGTGGTCATCAGCACCTTAGCTTTCTCAGATCCTCAGGTCAGTGCTGCATCTTGCCTCAGTGGGATGTTTGTCCATGTCTCCTCCTTTCTACCTACAGAGTGTGACTGAAATTTGTAGTATCTGTTTAAATTTGAAAAATTTTTGACAGCATAGAACATGTTGCCATTTATTTCCCTCAGAACACCCTGCCTCACTTTGGAACACAAATCTCATTGTTCTTGCCACTTGCTGAGAAAGTTCTGAAGGTCTACCTTTATGTCTTTAGGAGGTGTGATTAAAAAAAAAAGCAGTGAATGCTGCTGCTGGGTACCATCTGATGGAAAGGTCATAAAAGCATCATGGTGCATCCTTATCTGCCTTATTCACTAGATCTGGCACTGTGCAACTTGAAACTCATCCCAAAGTCAAAGTGACCATGAGAAGTCAATGTTTTGCATTAATTCAAGATGTTGAGCTAGCCATGACAGTACAACTGGACATAAAAGAGGACTTCCAGAGCTGCTCCAGAAAGTCAGATTGGATGTATTCACAGTAAAGCGGAATATCTCAAGGGGGATTAATGATAATGCTTTTTTTTTACTGTAAAAATTTATACAACTTAAACATTCACCATACTTTTCAGTGGTATCTTATACATAGGTGATTTGTACTAAGTGAAATTTTCAAGGAGATTTAGGCCAAGGGTTTTTTGTTTTTGCAAATATTCAAATAAATAGCCCCAAATTAAGATGAGTTCATGTCCCTGACATTTGACATGATAGTCCTTTTCCCTGTTTCAGATCAAGCCCTGATGGATACCTAAAAGTACCCGAAGGGTCATTATTTATACTCTTGAGGAAAGAATGAAAGTTTGTAAAAGGGAAGAGAAAGCCTGAAAACTCTGTGTCACTGCCTCTTGTAATGCTCTCCATCGGGTCTTACTAACAGACACAAAGAAGGTCATACATAATGTACACTGACCTCTGCCATGGAGGACAGAAAGTAGGAAAGATAACATAGAAAAGGAATATTGAGTACACATGCAAAGTGAGAGGCAGCTTTTGAGACATTGGTGAGACTTCTGGGACGTTATGTTTAGATGGGTAAGAAATAGCTTATGAGCAAGGCAGAATTCATGGGATGTGTTAAATATGGATAATAAGATAGTAATTTGTGAAATATGTTCCAGGAAAGTGGAAATAAGTAACATATATGATGGGAAAAGAAAGCATGCTACTTATAGATAGAAAGGCATGGAGAGAGCAAATGCTGGTAGTGTCCTGTGAGCTGACAGGTGTGTCATCTCTCAGTTGGCCATCTATTGGTAGTACCTGTTCTGGTCTCACATATCCACTGTCCATGAAGCTCTCACAAAACCCAGAGCTGTTCAGTAGGCTTGTTGGCTCTTTGTTACTTGTGGGCTCATTTTATAAGCCATCACTCTTCCTCTCCCTCAAATATGCTCTGCATAATTATGGCTATGGTTGTGGCCAGGGATATTTGCTCCTGAATTTCTATGAGAGAACATGGATGTCACTGGTCCTGGGCACCTTCTCTCTGGGACCCCTTGTGGCAGCCTCATCATGTTATGTTTGGTTGTCATAACCACATTGTCGGCAGGGAAGACTGATGGGGCACAGAAAGAGGTGGCAAATATGAACAGTGCCCATCCCAGGATTAAAGTAACATGGTCCTCCAACCTGCTTGCATAAGCCCTAAGTATGCTCACTTACCCCTCTTTTCTATTGCTTTTCTTGGTGTATTCTAAATTGGTTTACAAAGTTATGCAATTTGTGCATATTCAAGATAAGTTCTACACAGTGTCCATATAATGTCATTTGCCTTAGAATCTTTTCACTAGTTCGTTTTCACTACTATGTTTGTCTGTTTCCTTGGATAATATACCAACAGCAAATGCTTTCATTCCATCCAAGGACCTAGGAAAGAGCTGTGCCAAGACAGTTTGGAATGGAAGCAAAACCAATTTTGGAGAGCCCAGTGTGTATTGAAAAAGAAAGTAATCAAATAAATGTGTTGTGTCACATCTTGAACATGGTCCCAGGCCCTTTGCCAGGTAGTCAGTGAACATTTTTTATGAATTTGATTTTTTTCCATTAAGAAAATTACCAAACCTCTGAGTTACCAAAGTAGCACAGGAGGAATATGGACTCTGTCAATTGTGCAGAGCATGTTTGTAGGGAAAAACATGATGGTTTGGGTCTCAGTTACTTTTCTCTCACAGCTCTTTCCTAGGTCCTTGGATAGAGTGAAAGCATTTGCTGTTGGTATCTTATCCAAGGAAACAGACAAAACACCCAACACTCAAAAGTAAGGAAGGAAATGTTTGTTTAGCTTACAGTTAGTGGAGAATTCAGCCCCATACTTGGCTGGCTCCAAGGCAGTGTGGCACATGGCAGAGAATAGCTATTTATAGGTGCAAAAAAGCCAAAAGGAGGGATCAGTGGCTGCAGCACCCAACAAACCTCTCTCCCTTCCTTATATTGTATTCAGGCTATCCACCCCAGGGCAGGTGTAGCACTCACAGACATAATCCCAGCATTGGATCATGAATTAATCACATTAGAAGCCTGTACCAATGACTGCATGAAGCTTTGGGGGGACAACTAGACACAAACAATAACAGTTTGATAACAAATGAGTTTAATAACTCTGGGTGACTTAGTAGCTCATGTCGAGTGACCTCCTGAATGTATTATTTACGTCTTCCATGCTTTTTCTAATGTAACAACTTCCCCCCCTCTGGCCACAGTATTCTTTTGCTCATTTACCATGTTTTAGCCACAAATGATCAGTCACAGCCCTACATGAAATACAGATTATAAAAGAAAACACTTCCCACACATTTTATGAAATGGCTTCCAGCTGGTCTTAAAAGTGTCTCCAATTCTTTCCGGATGTAAGTGCTTATCTGGTAATGCTTATCACGTGAGTCTTTTCCTGCTCAATTTCAAAAGTGAGAACACAGACATTAAAGCCCATGCTTCAAGAGACTGGCGTTTGAGAAATTGGATGAAATAAATATATTGTGCTTCCATAAGAAGAAAGCTTTAAGCAATAAATAGTGAAATTATGTCTCTCTAATAAACAAACAAACAAGCAAACAAACATCTTTTCAATGTACTGGGTAATATAAGGCTTGGTTCTTTTGTCACCAGGAGCAATAAAGTTGAGTATTCACAAGGGTAAAGTACAGATGTGTGACATGATATATATACATAGCACACAAACCAAGTGAGTCATAAATTCCTGCAGGGAACCTTTGCTGGGTGAACTCCTGCAGGAAATTGTTCGCAAAGAGAAGCCTATCAGGTAACTCTGGGAGCCTGGACTCAGTATAGTTCTCCTTCTGTGTCATGGCTCTGATGTATTTTTCATGCTGCTGTAGGTACTTTGGCCCTGGATATGACCTTTGGGGGCCTTGCCAACAGGAGAAGAGGAGTTAGGGATTCATCATTTCCAGGCTGCTTTATGGGACAGGAGATCCCTGTGCTTGAATTTATGGGATTAGATAAGTATTCATCTTCCTTCCTCTTCTACAACTTCCTGCCTATGTGGCTGGGGTTACAGCAGTCTTAAGGTTCATTTGAGGTCAGCCAACTTTGGACTTGGACAAGACAAATGGTGGCTTCTACCAGCGACATGGTGAAGAAATCACTCTCAATATGATAAGGCATTAAGGTACAAAGCACTAAAGTAAAGAAAGTCTCCAAGCTATAACTCTCTACTGACTTTGATGTATTTATGAAACATAGGCCTATGTTTTGCTTTATTTTAGTTGTTTTTGGTTAAAATGGGTGTGTGAGTCTCTTTGGCCAGCAGTAGGTGGATTTCTATCAATGGGCCAAGAAATAAATTGATTTCGGGAAGACTCCTTGAGAATGGTGTGACCTCGCAGACTCACCTAGTCCCTTAGCAATAACCTTCAGACTGAAGTTATTGCTGCCTTGGTGAGCTACAGATCGGAATGGCATTTCCTAAACAGGGGCCTGCAGACTGCATGAGCTTAAACCACTAGTATTTTTGTTGTTTTGTTGCATCTACTGTGTACGTTAAAGAAACAAGATGTGAGAGGTCCTGGCTTAAACAAATATCCAGGAATTTCTTTTCTGCAGAGCAATTCAAAATACTAATGTGTTAGTGTGCATCAGGTGTCTTAGAATGAATGGGTGGCAGAACACAGTTTGTGAAGCATTGAATAATGGCTTAGGCAAGGGATCAGCTGATTTCTTGGCAGCCAATGGCTTAAGCAGGCCTAGGGGTGACTGAGGCATGGGGTGAAGAGGGCAAGAAAAAAAGAGGGAGACAAAACTTCAATATACAGAGAAATAGGTACAATAAGGTAAAAACTCCTGCTTCATGCCAGAAATAGCTTTTTTAAACCTCCCATCATATTTCTAGTCTTTTTTTTTGTGTGTGTGTGTGTTTGTGTGTGTGTATGTGTGTGTGTATGATTATGGTCATTATGAAACTATATTTATATGAGTATAATCATGTTATATATATTGACAATCTACACTTTAATACTTTATATATACCTACTTAATTTTTTGTATTTAAAACATTTTATTAGTATATATTAGCAGTACATAATGTTCACATTCATTTTATAGAATAGGTACAGGGCCAGGGAGAGATGGCTCAGTAGAATAGGTACATACATTAAACATACCTTTTTTGTATCAGGAATTGAACTCAGTATCTTGTACTTGCCAGGTGTTTGTAGTGCTGAGCTATAACCTTGGCCTAACATATTTTAATTCTTTTTTTTTTTTT
>NDGN011283753.1:0-13428 GCA_002564285.1 Tympanoctomys barrerae | reverse complement strand
GCGGGGGGGGGGGGATGTAAACTGGCCCCTCTAGAGGGAAGCGGTAGGACAGGAGTCCCTCCCTGCCCCCAGGAAGTGCTCTCCCCCAATGTCAAGTGCACTTGCAAAACAACGGGAAGAGGGGAGCAAGAGCTGGCTCCTGCTTTGAGATGAAATCCTCCTTTCTCTGTCTCTAGACTCCATTAAGCATTCTGGAAGAGATGGGAAGTGATGATTATAGGGAGGGAGAGAGAGAGAGAGAGAGACTGAGAGAGCTCAAGGGAGGGAGAGAGGGGGAGGGAAGCAAAGCAGTGAGCCCAGGCAATGGTGTGTGTGTGTGTGTGTGTGTGCATGCACAGACACACACACACACACACACACACACACACACATCCCTTATCTGATTAAAGACCAAGGCAAGTCAAAAGCTTCTGGAAAATTAAAATGACCCACTGGGTTACCCAGCCAAGACCTGACTGCAGATTATGAAAACCAAGTCAAGTGGGGATTTCTTTTGCTCAGGGTGAGTCCCTGGGCTCTGTTCCTCAGGCCAAAGGGCAGCAAGTCTGCCAAAGAGGGGAGCTCAGCATAGCATCTGTTCCTGCTGGGCTTCCAGACCTTGCTGCAGTGGACCCATGGCTTGCAGCTGGCACCTGTGCTCATGTTTCTGCACACAGGAGTCTGGAGCCCAGGGGACCTGTGAGATGCCTGCTGTCCTCTCCTGCCTACTCTGATTGCTGGGTTCTAGTCTCTTCTTGGAATAAATTGATTGGGGTAGGGGTTGCAGCCTCTTTCTATGCTCTGACCACCGAGCAGGCTGCCCAGGAATGCTATGTTGTGCTTGCCCTGGATCAAGCCTCACTTCTGCCATCCCCTTACATTCCTGGCCTAAACAAGTATCTTTCTTCTCTGGACCTCAACTTTCCCAACTGTAAAATGGGCAACAAGGGTCAATACTCCAGAGATGCCCCTTTGGCCCTGGTATCCCAGGATGTTAAGACAAATTGAGAATGGACTATCCCCTCCACAGGGAGCTGGTCCATTGGGCTTCCACAGTCACCCATTAACTCTGTCTCCCATTCAAGAACAACAAGGCTCAAGGAGTCACCCACCCAGGTCTGCCTTAACAGGGGGCAGGGACAGTTTAAATGCCAGAGAAAACATCAAGGGGAGCCACCTCTCCAGTGCACCTGTGGAGCTGTGTGCCAAGCACCGTGACACGTTTGCAAAAGTCCCAGAATCTACATGTTAGGAAACTAACAAGTTGCTTGGCATTGAAAATATATTAGAGAATCTGACACACCTACCATGCACCCACAATGGAAATTTTTTCCTGCTTGTTATGTAATATTTTGCTTGGATTTTTGTTTTGTTCTTCTTTTTAAGAGTTCATTCCCCCAATGTTACAACCAACTGGGGTAATAACTTAGTGATTTGGTCAGGCCTAGAGTAAGTGCCATGTATGCCACTGGCATTCAATGAGTATTTGTGGGGGCAGGCTAACCACCCTTCCCTGGCAGGATCCACTTGGGGTTCACTGGTCCCCTGAAGCCAATGAGGCTGGCAGCTACACTGGCTCTGAGTTCCTGTCCCTCAGAGGCTCCTCTAAGAACGTTGGCTTTATCAGCTCTGGAAACATCGATCTGTGCACTCTGGGATCTGCTAGTTTCTTGGCAAGTTGCTCCTGAAACATTCCAGCCCAACTCCGAAGTCCTAAGCTCCAGATTTTTCAAATTCCACAAAACAAGAGGGCAAAATTCTGGCCTTTTCCCTGCTAGTTGAGGGACTCTCTTCATGCTTCTCTGCCTCCAGTGGCTGAGGGGAAGGACGTGAGGATGGGCACTTGGGGCTGCTCTGAGGCTTCCACAGGGACATAGGTGGACAGAGGCCTGTGCATCCCTTTATACTCATGTGCATGTCTTCTCTCAGCAGAATCTGGGAAGGTTCCTGTTATATGCAAGCACAGCACCAGGGAGGAGTTGGGGTTTCTCTAGGGCCCTTGTTCTTGAGGAACACAGTGGAGGAAGAATCCCAAGAATGAAAGTCAAGGGTGCATTACCATTGGTACCAGGGGAGACTACTTCACATCCTCAGGACCTGGTCCAATTTTACCTCCACCTCATGGATGTGCTAAAGTCTTGGACAAGTTGCTTGGCCCTCTAGGCCTCGGTTGTCTCACCTAAAAAACGAGGAGAGGATTAGCTATCCCCCAAGGCTCTTTTAGTGACTGCAGGACTATGTTTCACCAGCTATGTCTGGTCAGTTGAGGCTTGCCAAGCAAAGACAGGCACAAGGGGTTACAAACCCATGTAAGAAAGGGCTAACAACTTTACTTGAAAGGTTAAGGAAGACCTGTTAAAGCATGTGACCTTTGAGCTGGACTCTATGGAAAAAGGAGATTTTTTTTTTTTTTTTTTTTTTTTTTAATCGGGAAGAGACAGAAAAGAAGCACAGGGCACATAAGCAGATCCATGGAGGACTAGAAATACTGAAGAACTGGGAAAATCATGAGAAATTGTTATTTCTGGATCCTGAAGTGAAGGAAGAGGACATAAGGATGAGGCTGGAAATATGAGTAAATACATGAAAGTAAATTGGAGCTGTTGGCAGGAGATTCTCATAAGCAGACATATGTTACAGACCACACCCTGGAAGCAGAGTTGCGAGGGTGAGTTAGGGGTGTGGGGAGAATGCAGATGCTGGCGGTCCGCATAAGAAAGGATACATTTAAATGACATAATGATGGCAGAAGGCAGAGGGAGGGGGGCAGTTTAATAGATATTCATCTTAAGAAGAGGGTAAGCCGGGGTTATATAAGGTAATGCCCAGGAACACAAAGAGCACAGTGGGAAATCCAGTGGACTGTGAAGAGCCTGGGGATGCAAGGAATGGAAAGTTTTAAGGCCTGAGGAAGAATATCCAGTCCTAGATGCAGTAGTTGCACTGATCTATATGGGATTCATCCCAGGATCCAAGGGCATACTTGGAACTATGGCACCTAACCCTAGGTGTACCATGTGTTACTTTATCCGGTCAAGAACTGCTACCTTTTCGCTTAAAAGAAGCTCTCTCTGACTTCTGTTTGGCATATCTGAATTGCCAGAACCATGACTTTGGTGCTTTGTAACCACCATTAAGCAAGATAAGGCTTGCTTTAACACAAGAACCGTGATGCGGATGGTTGATCAGATAGGTAAGAGACTAGCAAATACAGTGTGAGCAAAGGGAGGAGTCGGCTCTGGGGTGGGGTGGAGCGGGAAATGAAATTTCATCACATATTCAGAAATTCATGGGCTTAAAACTTATGAATCATTTATCTTTGGGACTTCCCATTTAATATTTCCAGACATTGTTGACCAAGGATTCCTAAAACCCCAAAAAGTGAAATGACAGACAAGGGAATGTTACTGTGTGCTGTGGGCAAGGCGTGCTTCAAGGGAGGAATGCATGTGGATGGGTCAAGAAGACAACCAGACAAACACATGTGAACGGACCACAGAAGCATCACCTGGGCTCGGAGTCAGGTGGGTGCCGGGAGGGCATAATTTCTTACTCAAGTCAATAAAGAATGTCAGGACTAAGGACAGAGGTAAGAGCTAGCCCAGCATTCCCAGAAGAGAAAACAAAGGGGACAGCTATCACCCAAGACCAGGAAGAACTGGTCAGGGAAGCAAGCAGTCAGGTGAGAGTGGTAGAGATGCAACAGAGAGGGAACAACCTGACCACCCCAGCCTCTTCTACCTTTTCCCTTTAATCTGGCCCACGGCAAGAAAGATGCTTTCAAACCCAAGAAAAATCACTCATTTCTTTGTTCCACTTCCTGGTTTCTTCCTTTCTGATTTAGAGTAACAGCCTATGTTCCCCTCCCAGCCTCCAAAACTAGAGACCAGGCTCCTGTTCTCTTGGATTCCTTCTCCTTCTACAGCTTCCTGATCCCCTCCTGTCCAGGAACCCTGCCCTCACTGCTGCTCCTTGAGCACACCAAGGTGCACCGCTACCTCAGAGCCTTAGTTTTGCTGCTGTCTTGCAGAGAAGCTTCCACCTCAGTACACACATCGCCCAACTTTCCATCGCATTTCAATTCTCAGTTCAGATCCTGCAGTGTCAGAAAGGCCTCTCCTGACCCCTGAACAGCACAGCTCTCCCATCACTCCTGTCCCCTTGAGCTTCTCGCTACTTCTCTGTTGCAGTTACTGCCACTGACACAATGGGTTTCTTCATTGTCTCTGTCACCCCACTGGTACATAAGCTCCATGACAGCAGAGGGCTTTTTTCTTTTGTCCATGGCTTTATCTCTAATACCTAGAATGCTACATGGCACATAGTAGGGACTCAATTATATTGTGGGATGAGAGAGTAAAATGAAAAAGAGGAAAAATGCATAACTTCTACTGCAAGCAGGACCTCCCTGGCAGCTTTTGTGGGGTGCTCGAGGGGGACAAAAGCCTGGCATCAGCAGGCAAGAGAAGTTGAGGAGTGAAGGAGCGAATGGAAGTGGTGCAAGAGAGAGAAGGAGTGGTAACTGGGAGAGGGAGGGAGCAAATGCTTCAAGGATGCAAGAAACTTAAATATCCTCTTGTGCTGAGAAGAGTGAGAGAGAGAGAGAGAGAGCAAGGTTGAAGATGCAGGAGAAAAGGAAAGCATAATTGATGGGCCAGAGTCCCAGAAGATACAGGAAGAGCTATAAATTGCTGAGCAAATAAACTAGGTTATGATTTCCCTCTTTTTCTCCAAGTGTTGCAGCAAAGCGGAAGTGCTTGAAGGCTACAGAGCCCTCACTGACCCACCCTTGCTGTTGGGAACTTGGATGAGGTATTTAATCTTCCTTGTCTCCATCTCCCTACCTGAGATGTGGGATGGCAAGTCCCTCTTCATGTACTGCTGGGACAGTCAGTGACAGAACTCATTTGTAAAGTGCCTGGTACTTGAAGATCACTCCACAAACACCGGCCCCCTTCTTTTTACGTTACCATCTGCTCTGTCAAAAGGGAAATTTGACAACAACTTCCTTGACAATGTCAGCCAACACCAGGCCATGTTTTTCTCGGATATAGCTACTGAGAAGCCTCAACTGTTCAACCTCCCTAACAGGCTGTCCATGAAGAGCATCTCGCACCACAGACCTGTGGGCTACCCCTGAGTATGGAGTGTGAGGTCCTGGTACCAGCTGGGCCATGAGATTCCCAAGAGGATTCAGGGGGTCTTGGTCTCTATTGTCACGGACTCCAAGATGCTCAGAGCCACCACTGCCAGGCCCTAGATCCTAGCAAATACTGAGAAGGGTTGTTTGGGCTTATATAGCTCAGGTTTCACCTCCTAGCTGTGCTCCTAAGAAGCTATGTAACCTTGGTCAGGCCACTGAGCCACCCTGTAAAAGGGATGTCACACTCCCATTCTACTCAGCAAGAAACTGAGACTCAAGGAGATGAGATCACAGGCTCAGGGTCACAAGGTAGAGTTAGGGCCTCTTCAAGAAGCCAGTGCCATGTGGAAATTGGAAACAACTTGAGGAAAGTTGAGCAAAAGGTTTATTGCAAAGGCATAGTGAGAGCCAAGGAAGCCTTGGGAACATGGAAGTACCTGAAGGCAGGCAACTAACTGCAAGGAGTTGTCCTTGAAGGGAAGATGCACAGAACCCAAGGCAGATAAGGCTGTGCAAAAGGGCTATTGGTATCAACCCTGACCTTAAGCTGAGCTACCTCAAAGGGAGACAAATAACCTACCTCACTCTCCTCCCTCCCTCTTATCTTCAATGATGTTACCAAACAATGAACCCAGGAACCAATGTCAAGGGAGCCACAGGACATCCAGGCCAACCTGGTGTTGACAGAGGCTTGTGAGCTAGAGGGGCAAATGGGAGAAATACCAAGCACATATCTAGGCCAGAGATGGCAGAGTGAGAATCTCATCAGGCTGATCAGTCCCTTTCCACTGCAATGCCACTTCCTGTGGAGCCTCAGAAACGGTCCCTGAGGCTATGGGTGGATGGGTGGATGGATAGGAGGATGGATGGATAGATGGACAGATGGATGAACGGAGAGATGGAGGGAGGGATGGATGCAGGGAAGGATGGAGAGAGGGAGGGATGGATGGAAAGAGGGTGGGAAGGATGCATAGAAGAAGGAAGTGCAGAAGGGAAGGAGGGAGGGAAGGATGGATGGATGGATGGATGGATGGATGGATGGATGGATGATGGATGGGTAGGTGGATAGATGGATGGGTGGGCACATTGGTGGATGATGGATAGGTGCATGATGGATTGGTGTATGCATGTATAGATGGTTGAGTAGATCAGTAGATAGGGGAATGGGTAGGAAGATGGGTGGACAGATGGAAGGATGGACAGACAGATGAAAGGATGGATGGATGGATGGATGGATGGATGGATGGATCAGTGGGTGGATGAGTAGGTGGGTGGATGGATGAATGGCTGGGTAACTCCTGCAGACTTTATTCGTGTGGCTTTAGTTAATCTTATCACCTGACTGAAAATACAAGCCTTGTTAGAAGGTTTATTTCTAAGCCATAAATAGGTTCTAAGAATAAGAGCCTCCTTCCAAATTTCTAAGTCCCTGCTGGAGTTACCTGTCTCTCTCTGGCCTCTGGCTCATTTTTTCTGCTGTGGCTGCTGGAGGAGCTGCTCTTCCTTCCAAAACTTGAGCCTTGAGCCAGGTTGAGCTGCATGAAAACAGAGAGAAGAAACGGCTGGGGTCAGAGGGGCCACTGCCTCGCTCCTTCCCTGCAAAGCAGCGGAGGGAGGCCAAGGCAGCCAGGCTCTCTGCGAGGCCCACAGAGCTGTGGGGGCAGAGGAGGGAGGAGGTGGGAAAGCAGGATGTTCACTATAATTATTTTCATTGATTTCTGCACTCCAATCCCAAGTGCTGCGATGCTGTTGTGATGTTTAATAAAAACGATTCAAGATAAACAAACCTCTTCCATCCTCTTCATCAACACCACCTTGGCTTTCTCCTCCCATCTGCTAGGTGCCCTGGTCCATCACAGAGGCTGGCAAAGGTGGGGCTTGACCATGGCAAATGCTTGCAGCGTGGAAGCTGTACCCGGGAGTTCTGGCTGCGCTGTTACCAGCTGGCTGGTGACTACAGGCAAGCAGCCATCCCTCTCTGAATGTTGGCCTTCCCCAGCTGTATAGTCCTTATTTGGAGCCTGTAGCCTAAGATTCTACCATGCCCATAGAGTGACACGAGCATCCCGTCACTTCCTGTGTGTCTTGCTCCTAGCTGCTGAGTTCATTTCTGATCTTTAGCATTTGACCGTAGAATGGCCTCCCACACCACTTTTTTCTTGCTGTTTTCCAAGCCTTGAGTAGGTTCTTCCTTTTCCTTCCCCCTTCTTTCTGTTTTTAAAACTGATATTCAGTGCATTATAGAGAAACAATAACCTGAGATACAAAAGCAACCATTACTGTCACCTTGTCTTGCCCAGAAACTCTAGGCCTGATCAGAGCTATGAGAGTCCCAAGAGGATTCAGGGGGCCTTGATCTCTGTTGTCACTGACTCCAAGATGCTCAGAGCCACCACTGTGAGGTCCCACATCCTAGCAAATACTGAGAAGGGTAGTTTGGGCCTAAATGGTTTGGGTTTCACCTCCCAGCTGTTCTCCTAGGCAGCTGTGTAACCTTGGTCATACAAATTCTTAAATTTATATGAATTTAAATCCTGAAGAAGCTCTGGCATTTAAAAGATTCCTGAGGAAACTGAGGCTCAGAGAGATTAAATCAGATACCTACACACAAATAGCC
Source organism: Tympanoctomys barrerae (assembly GCA_002564285.1). Taxonomy (NCBI): domain Eukaryota; kingdom Metazoa; phylum Chordata; class Mammalia; order Rodentia; family Octodontidae; genus Tympanoctomys; species Tympanoctomys barrerae. The sequence continues at coordinate 5,689 of NDGN011283753.1, read as the reverse complement.
AGGAAAAGCTGGGCTGCTCCAACTCACCTTGAGTCTGTAGCCCTCTGCACTTTCCAGTGGCTCTCCCTGAAGCTCCAAGGCTGGGCCCAAGCCCAGGTCTCCTGTGTCTGAGGTAGAAAAGTTCCAAGACATAGCCTGACTCAGCAGAGAGCAGGAAGGAGAGGGAACCGAATCCCACAAGCCTCCAACTCCAAGTCCTCTGAAGGGGACTGGGCTGTCGGGGGAGATGTAATCAGGGTGACCTCACATGTTTCACAGATTCATTAAAGTCTATGTTCTGGAGTAAATGATTGCTTTCCCCTAGTCCTGCTGAAAAGAAAATCAATCGCCTCCTTGTAGATTTAGCATGGGACAGTTGGCAATTAGAAAACACTTTCCCAGGAAGGCGCTGAGGAAGGTTCTCATTCCACACCTTATTCATTCCATCAGCGGTGACATAGGGTAGCAGCGCCTTCTGACTTGGAGCTGGCCAAGGAAGTCCTGGATTGGGTACAGGGCTGTGTGGCCACCACAACTCACTCGGGTCCCCTCGGGCTCTAAGTTCCATCTCTGCTACAGAGGCAGGGCCACTAAGGCTTTCCTTTCTTACCCCACCCTCACCCCACCCCTGCCCCTAATGGCTAATGGATTTTTCTCCGTACAGAGAGATTTACTAAACAACTGAACTAGGACACATTAAGTCTGTGGGTTTGGAGGTTTGTTTTAGAGCAATTCTCGCCCGGAGAACTGGCCGCTGAAATTAAGATGCATTCTTCTCAGCAAATATTGATTTCAACAAGAAGCAAATCCGAGAAGCTGCTTGCTGGATTCAAGCTTGGGCAGCTACGGTTTAGACTAAGGGAGAGGTCACCAAGGTGCTCCCCACCAGAGGCCCAGAAATAGGACAGTGTAGAAAATGCAAAAGCTGGGGACACAGTGCAAGAACACACCATACAAAACTAACTTTGAGCCTTATAGATTTAAAAAAAAAAAAAAGATACATAGCTTTGTCCTGCGTACTTTCAGCACAACCCCTGGCCAGGTGGAATTCACGTACCATGGTTACCAGCTCAGACTTAATGCTTCTCTTCCAAGTTGGACACCAGCGTGCTCTCCCTTCAGGTACCTTTACTTAACTACTTTTCCTCTCCTTGTCCTATTTTACTAGCCTAGAAATGGATGTCCATATGTATCTATTCCTCCTTAAATCTCCTTGCTTTGCTTCTGTTTCTTCCCCAAATTCTCCAAGAATCAGGGCCACATCTTGCACCCAAGTTCCCCAGGGGCAAGAGCTTAAGACCTTTAGAAAGGAAATTAGTTACCTCGGTTCTTGATCTAATTCAGCAACTTCATTATTGCAGGGTGTTGGGCAAAAGGGTTTCTTTCTGAGCATCTTTTTCCGATGTCTAAGAAGCAAAAAAGTCTCCACTACAATGCAGAGAATTAGACTGAACTAAAAAGACTTGAATTGTCTCAGCTATAAAATAAGAGTGCAGCAGCTGAGGTTCTTGGTTCTAGACCACACTCACCCCAACCAACTTCTCCGTACTTGTTAAAGGTTCTTGATGGAAAAACTGCCAAACACTGCTCTCCCCTATACTCCTTAGGCGAGGGAGAAAATTTCTTCAGATTCACAAAAACCCAGTGCAAGAAAAGGCAGCACTTTGACAGAGACATTTGGACACATCACCAAAAAAGATATACAAGCAAAATAACCACCTAAAAAAGTGCTCTACATCATTTGTCATGGGCCATCAGCTAAAATGTCAGAAAAATGGTTTATTTTCTAAAAAGTAACAATATTAAGTGTTAGTAAGGGTCACCAGTAGGAAAAAAAATCTCCAGACATTCTGAGAAATGATTTGACAGTTTCTTATAAAGTTAAACATAAACTTGTCTCATGACCTAGTAATCTTGCACCTCAGGATAAATAAAACCTGGGTTTACCTAAAATCCTCCATAAGAATGTTCATAGCAATTTTATTCTTATTGATGAAAAATTTAAAATAACACAAACACACCTCCATGGAGGCATGGATAAACAAACTACAGTACATCCATATAATAGAAAACTACCCAGCAATAAACAACAATGAACTATTGGTCAACAGAAAGAAATCACCAAATCTCAAATGCATTTTGCTGAGTAGAAGCAGCCTGGCCCCCAAGGCTGTATATGAAATACTTCCCCTTACACGGCTATATGTCAAAGGAATGCTGGGGGGATGGGTGAGGTTCTCCAGACAAGAGGTAGATGACAGAGGGAGAACACAAGAGAATTCTGGGAAGTGGAGGAAGTGTTCTGTGCCATCACTGTGGTAAGGGACATGTGACACTAGCAATGGTCAAAACCCACAGAACTATGTGCTACTAAGAGGAAAATTTCTGGGTGCAACCGTGAATATAAATTTTTAAAGGAAAACAAGAGCCAAAAATATTAACATGACCATTTCAACACTGTGCTGCTAAGACAGCGGCAGCAAGCTCAAATGGTGGCCCAGACAAACTGTCACACTCAGGGAACCTTCTCTCCATCCCCGTGCACCTCACATGTCTGGGACAGAAATGCGAAACTTTTCAGGAAAAAAGAAATGCTTTCCACTGCCTCCTCTTCCCCTCCGCATCTTTCATTTTTCACTCTGTGTCCTTGGAAGTAAAAGAGTCCAGGAGATGGGAAGCCCCTGCCCCGGGACAGCTCGTGGGGGCACGGCTGTGGGCAAGCTGGTACACACAGCAGCGTAGGCTCTTCACCATGGAGGTTCCAGGGTTCTCCAGCTGCCTCACACCATGTGAAACTTGAATTCCAGAGTAGAGAAGGGTGGGGATGGGGTCAGGACACACTCCCAGGTGGGCATGGGCCCTACTAGTAGAAGAGAAAAAAATCCCTTCAAAAATGCCGCAGAAAAGAACAAAGAATGGGCCAGGTTCCTGGATTCAAGGTTTAGGGCCGGTTTGGCAGCTCAGTTGGCCAACTGATCTTTCCATTTGATCCTCTGTGAGTTTGAACAAATTGACAGTGCAGGACTGAGATTACAGATTTGCTTTGGTTTTATCATATAGGAAATGGGAAAAAAAAATCATTCCCACCCCATAGGGTTAGTATGTGAGTTATTATTCCTTCCTCTAATGCATTTAACATGCACTGGTCATCTTTTTTTATTATGGACTTGGTACCGGGTCTCACTATGCAACTTGGACTCATAGTGATCCTCCTGTCATCAGCTTCCCCAGCAGTGGGACTACAGACAGGCCTGTGCTACCATGCTGGATTCAGTCACCAATTCGGTGCACCGTGGGGGCAGGGCCAACACCACATGCAGGACCAAGGATTGAACCCTGGTCCTTGAACTTGCCAAAGCAGGTGCTTAGTCTGCTGAGCTATCTCACCAGCCCTTAGTCATCTTTTTTGTGCCTATCTCTGCATGACATGCATGAAGTGTTCATAAATGTTGTCATTGTTATGGACTTCACATTGCAGGGACAGACAGTCAACACCAAACGCACAGTGATGAGATGTGGCCAGTGGAAATTCTGGGAAGAAGGAACTAGAAATTGGCAGCATGGTGGGGGTGGCATTTCACATGGAATGTGAGGAAAGTCCCCTCCGAGGAGGTGAGACTGGAGCAGAAATGGAAGAAAAGGAGAGATAGGTTGGAAGAGAGCAATCGAGGCAGAGAGCCCAGTGGATAGACATCCCGAGGCCAAGCTGGTCTCAATGGAGCTGAGGACCAGCCACGAGAGAAGCCACTGTGGCTGCCTTGGAGGTAGAAGACTAAGCCAAGGTCAGAGAAACAGCAAGAGGCTGGATGACGAGAAGCTTGCTGACCAGTGTTTGTGCTTTGTTTATTGTTCAGAAGGTCAGAAGTCACTGAAGCCTTTGAGGAGTGGCATGCTCAGACTCTTACGTTTAAAGGATCACCCTGGACAGTTTGTGAGGAACAGAGGGATAGAGGGACAAAGTCAGGTTGGAAAGTGACTGGGTCATCTCAGAGATGTGGTAACGGAGCAGGCCCTTCAACAGGGCTCATTCAATGTTATCTATGATCGCGGTTGCCAGCTCATCAAGTTCATCGCCATGGAGGGCCGAAGGTCAGAGAAAGCCTAGACCACCCCGTGTGCTCCGCTGGGAACAAAGGCAGACTCTGATGAACCTCACTTGGGGCTGTGTGAGCCTGAGCATTCACTGTAGGGGACCAGAAACCCTGGATGAGATTGAGATTAAGCGCTACCCACACCTCCCTGACCCCCTGAGGAAAGTGACAGGCCCTTGAGCACACACATTAGCTTTGAGAAAGAGCCAAACGAAACATCTGAATACCAAAGAGCGCCGCCGAGCTAGAATGAGAAAATCAAAAGAAAAGAGCCCATGCTGAGTGTCATGAGTTGACTATCTCTGTACGATGTCTTCATTTCATCCCCAAACTATATCTAAAGAAGCTCCATAGCTCTGTTCCTCGTATGAGAAACACTAACCAGCTGGGTGTTAGCTTTAGAAGCAGGATCCAGACATGAGCTCGGAGGGCCTCCAGCATCTCTGCCCTGTGGTGTGCAGCGGGGCCTTCCCAGGCGGAACATGCACAGTCCGTGACTCAGCACAAAGGCCCTCGAAAGTGCCTGCTCAGCAAGGCCTGATCGGAGTACCTGAGCATTTGGGGATCTCCAGGATCAACCAGCTGCACAATCATACTGGCTCTTGCCCCTTTGGTGACAAAGGTAAGGTCTCTTCTTCAATACAGAAGGCAGTGGGAAGGGGTGGTTCACCAGAAGTGTCATCTCTCTTGCCCATTGCTTTTTTGCAAATGCAGTAGCACTATACTCTAACTTGGTAGTATTTTCCTGATTGAGTTCAGGGGAAAATACTTATCTATGCCAAGCAACTTGACCTCCTAGAAAATTTCTGGCCTTTCTACTGTAACAAAAAGCCCATTAGAACTGCTCCTCTCAGAGCTAACCTATGATACATCTAGTATAATTGTGTCAAAAGAAACCAAATATTTTTGGATAAAAGGCTTTTTTCTGAAATCAGGAAATAAAAATGTACAAGATAAGCCAGAATATCTCTAAGCCAGAAACAAGGAAACCCGAGATTTCTACAAGATTTCTGGGTGAATGTCAAAATGACAAGGGAGCCAAGCTATTCAAGGCTCCTGCTGGTCAAAGATGGTATTTTTCAAGCATCTACAAGGAAACAACTATGCTGTATTAAAATACATCAAAGTATTGAAATCTGTCAATTTATTGTGATACTCAGCAAATAAAGCAAGCCTCACTGGTGGTCTCTGGAGGATACTAGGTAGCCCACTCATTATACTGAAAACAGGCAAATAAGTAGAAAGACTAAAACATTTATCTGACCTTACTGTACAAATGATAACTACTAGTAGGCAAATACATTATGAGAAGAAACTTATGTACAAGTATTTCAGTACTACTACTAATAAAAACAATCATGATCATAAATAATAGGTGAGAACGAAAGAGGAATAACTGCTGTATCATTCTGTGACAATGAACGGATTAGGGGATCGAAGAAAGGCAAACAGACAACTGATAGAAAGGACAGTGGGACAGTGGTGTAACGGCTATCACTTTGGACAAGTTTTTGTCATCTAGAAATATGTACTAGCATATTTCCATATAAAATGGTGCACTTGAAAGTAGTCAGGGGTAGGGCTGGTGAGATAGCTCAGTGGATTAAGCACCTGCTTTG
>NDGN011283729.1:0-11569 GCA_002564285.1 Tympanoctomys barrerae | reverse complement strand
AAAAAAAAAAAAAAAAAAAAAAGAAAGAAAGAAAGAAAGAAAAGAAAGAAAAGAAAGCTTCAGCATGTGTGGTAGGTAGGAAACTTCATGTCATTTCTCATCCCAAATATATCCCAGGCACTGGGGGAAATCAATGCGACCCTCCAATTAAGTGCTGGTTTTAGGACAGGACACGTGGGCAGTGTGAGCTCCCCCCACCCCGACCAAATCAAATGCAACACGAGTTATTGGGAGAGCATTTGAGCTAGTTACTATGGCAGGCTCTTGTCTGTCCGGAAACAGAAGGAAGGAGATTAGGTCTAAGAGAAATCACCTATCATAAGTGTGAAGAGGTCCGTAGTAGGGGGTGTCTTAGTCGCTCTTCTCATTGTTGATACATGGTACCCAGCGCCTTCAACCTGAAGGAGGGAAGGTTTACTTTGGCTTGTGCTTATGATCCATGTTCGGCGTCAGAAGGGTCTGGCAGGAGAAAGCTGTTCACATCATCGCGGCCAGAAAAGGAGACAGGAGTCAGAGACGGAGAGACACCCTTCCAGGCCACGCCCCCAGTAACTCATCTCACACCAGGCCCCGCCTCCTCACAGCAAGTAAATTGTAAGCCCCACGTCACTCACTTTCCACAAGTCCCTCCTCTGCGTGTATGAAGCTGTGGGGAGACATTCCCAGCCTAAATGAAAACAGGTAAAGAGTATGGTAGAAAAGTCTTGGACCAGAAGCCAACCTTAAAATTCCTGACTGCACCTTCCTGTAGCAAAGAGAAAACAGGAACACAGAGAAGGCGCTGCGACAGTTGTGTCTGACTTACCTTAGGACGGCTCCATTGCAGTCACTTCCTGTTGACCTCCCATGTCTTGCTGGGGCTGGACCAGGACACGTCAGGACAGTTTGTTTTGTAGAGCAGGCGTTCGTATGGCACACGAAGGATCTCTGTTTCTTCTGGGGCTAGAATATCATGCTTGCCCTTGACAGCAATTCTGTGGACGGATCCTATCAGGGGAATGAAAATTTGATCCAATTTATGTGTATTCTTACTTCAGTTAAATTTTACTTTTAATACAATGGTTGAGTTGAGGTCTATGGCCTTTTAAGCTATTTTTCACATTCCTTCGGTGGTAGGACAAATACAAGCAAAACTAGTGCTACTTCCTCCCATTGCAAGGTAATTCTATGTACTTTGTTGTCTTACGTAAACCAGGCCTTGCACACAAGTAAGTGTCGAGTGTGATCTGCCTGCTTCGTGTGTTTGCTAAGTGCAACATCCCACACTCACAGTATGTGGTACTGCCCGATGGTTAGAGCTTAATCACTGACTCAGAATACAGGGTGATGACCACAAAAGTGAAGAACTAAATTGGAAGTAACGCTAGGTATGACTTAGTTCAACCATCTCATTTTAAGAACAAGAACACTGAAGCTCAACGAGGTTAGATAAAATTTCCCTTGCCTTGCATCAGGCCAAAGTTGAGAAGGGAAGCCAGGCTTTCTTTCCGTGACTCTCCACTCTGCTGTGTGCTGACTGCAGCGTGCAGGTTGGAGCTCTGCTGCACTGTATGTATTCAATGCCCTTAGCAGGAGTGTCTCCCTCATTAGACCATGGGCTCCTTGAGGAGAGTTTCCTCCCCTGCTGCTAGCACAGCCAGGGACACGTAACACGATGCCAATAAATACGTGTTGGAAGAGTGAGTATGTGGCTGAAGAAACGGTGCATGCTTCCCCACATTCTAAGGAGCAAGTGCTATAATTTTTAGCAGTCTCTACCAGTGTTTGGTCAGAAAAGTAATGAGGAAGGATACAGAAGATATAAAAGGGGTGAAAAATCAAAAAAAAAAATAGTGTGAAAAAACAACAAGAGGAGAAGAGCATATACAATTTGGTAATATCCAGCCAAACTCAATGTGGAGGCAAAATTGCTAGATTCGATCCTGGAACCTTTTTGTCAGGACATGAATCTCTTATGACCACTTCTAGTTTTAAATAAGCAGCTCCTGCCCTTGGCATTCCTCCTGAGAGCCAGAAATGTGGGGTGCCCTGAAGTCCATCACACCTCCCTGTGGAATGGCCAACACCCATTTATCACATTTCCCAGACCCTTGTTCTGCTGTGATTCCTATCACAGCGGTAAGTGCACATAGCATGAGGTGCCCAGCTTCTGGAAGACAGTGGCCCTCTGTAGCCGCCAGTTCTCCAGCTGTGGTTTCAACCCACTGCAGACCAAAAATCCTACCTTCAGAGAAAAAGAAAAATTGCATTGGCACAGAATGCAAGCAAACTTTCTTTATAATCATTAGTCCCCAAGCAATGTAGTATAAAAACTATTTACATGTTTACATAATATGAGGTACTACAAGTGTTCTAAAGATGATTGAAAGCATATGGGACAATATGTGTGCAAACATTATGCCATTTTAAATAAGTAACTTGAACATCTGTAGATTTTGGTAGATTCAGTGGTGCTGGAACCAACAGCCTACAAACACAGAGGGAGGTATGCCTCTTCTAAATGTCTTCCATTTAGAAATCATGCACCAGGAAACACAAAGGATTGACTACTTATGTAGCAGCATGTCAGACTGAATGGCAAGCATGCAGACTGGGTATGTTTGAGTTGAGTTTATCTCTCCTTGCGAATTACCTGAAGTCAATAATAATAAAGGCTAAGAATCCAGTAATCAGCCCCTATGTGAGTTTGCTTTGCTGCTGAAGAGCTGACATGGTATAAGTAATTTGACTGCTATGCTTGCTTTAGGAAAGCAGGAAAGAAACAAAGGATTTGGGAGTCCTAAGAGTAACAAGCTGATAGCTTAGGGCTGAGGAAGTCTTTAAGGAGAAATTCCTGGTGGGAGTGTCACACTCAGAGAGCTTTATGGGGTTCGAGTGGCCATGGGCAGAAGGGCTGGCTATGCTCTAGGCTGTCCAGAAGTCCAGATGAGAGACTCGCGAGGTGCTCCTGAACCATTGCCAAGCAACTTGTGGTTGTATCCACTTTCCCCTACTGAAAGGTTTCAAGTGATAACAGTCTGTTTTGGATGGCCTAGGTCAGTAGAGCTAAGGACAAATACAGTCTAAACCATTTAGAACTCAGCATACCCTCCAGTCAGCACTATGAGGTGTGATTGAAATATGCAGTGGATGCTCAATTTAAAAACATGTATTATAGTAAAAGACATAGCAGGGTTAATGCCACTAAAAAACTCTCCTCACTTTAAATGCAGATACCGTATCTTTCTTGCCACTTTCTGAAGCAGTTCTGGAAGTCTTCCTTCAGAGTCTTTATAAGATGTGATAAAAAAATATGGTGAATACTGCTGCTACGTGCCATCCAACCAAAAGGCAGATCATAAAAACACCACTGGGCCTCTTCACTCATCTTACTCACCTGAGCTGGCATCTGGTGTCTTCTGGACCTTCCCCAGAGGAAAAATGACCATGAAAGGAAAACCTCTTCAATCAATTTGGGGCATTGAGGCAGCCACAACAGTGCAAATAAAGACACTCAAGAAAAGATTTCCAGAATGGCTTCAGAAAGTGGCAAGACCAATGGGGCAAGCATTTGAAATGAAGGGGATTAATGTGTGTTTTTTACTGTAAGATGTCATTAATTTAAACATTCACTGTACTTTTAAATTGCACCTTGCACATGTGACTGCATGGACCGTTCTCAGCCAGCTCTTGCTGCCCTTCCAAGTTCTTCCTCGAACACTCCAAGAGAACGCCCACGTTTATGATCTTTGCCCAGGCTATACTCTTGCTATTTTCTTTCCCTGGTGTGGTCCACATGGCTTTTCAGATCTTTGTTCTCAATATCAAGAAGACCCTCCCTGACCAATGTTTATGTCATAACCACCTCTAACTCCAATCTTTCAGCCTTTTTACAGAGGCAGAAATTATGGCCCTTTTAGAAGCGACAGATTCCTAGTATTTGAAGAGTGAAGGACACAGAGCAGGTGTACCTGCAAAATGTGCTAACACAAAAGAAGTCTTGTCTCCTGATGACTAGAGAACAATTTTGGAAAACTATTGGGTGCTTTTGTAGGCCAGGTCAACTATACTGCATCCAGTTTATACTTGGAGATCCAAGGGGACCTAGAGAAAGACGCACATCCAGGGAAGCAAGACAGCAGCATTGTCATTCACTTCTCATCAGAGCTCCAAGCAACGTTTAGCAAAGCTGTCCTGTGATACACAGCCCTAATTTGCGCCTTATGGAAAATCAAATAAATTATTTCTCACCTGAAGGGAGCAGGATTATTTGACTTCAGATATTTGCCATATGGCTTTTCTTTCACACAACATAGCTTTGAGGCTTAAGGTACTAAGAGCAAGAGCATGCCTATAAATTATTCAGAGATAATTCAAAATAGGTGTGTATCCTTGACAGGTTGTCAGGTTTCTTAATGTTTCTTCCAGATAACAAGTGCTATGCTTCTGATAAAGTGTTGCTTGATTCTTACCACTCTTTCTTGTTGTTCTGTGTGTGTATTCTGTGTTTTGTTGTGTTTTTGTCTGTTGTTTGTTTTTGTTTTTGTTCTCCCCCTACAGAGTCCAGTCTGGCTCTTATCTCAGTACGGGGTGGTTTACCTTCATTCTGGCCATGGATGCTTGTTATGGCATCCGCGTCTACGGCATGATCAATGACACCTACTGCAAGTAAGATCACAGGAAATTATTTTTATGCAGCTCCAATTCTGATATCTTGTCAAAATATCACAATTCATTGTAATGTCATAAATCTGAGCAACAGATAAAGCAACAATTATTTCCTGGTGTTCTTCGCTGACATGACATTCTATTGTCAGTGCGTCAAGTTGTGACTTTTAGAGGTGATGAAAAGAAAAATATTTACCACAATCTAATGTCAAATGTCAGAAGGAACACTTTTCCCTTAATCAGTGGCATATCAGGCCCTTGTGGCTTGGAAATACAGCATAAGTTTAGTAGTAATCTAATTTGCAAAAGCAAGTTTGTCATTTCTGTCACTCTAATGGGTTGGTGGATGGCTATCTACTCAGTGGTTATATTTGATCATGAAGGACAAAAAGTCAGAGGCCTCAGAGAAACTGACAGCTTAACAAGTATTCCTAGAAACTGTATTCCACTAATAAGTGAATAATAATCTGCCAGATTCTCTTTAAAATGAATGTGTTTACCCAGAGCATGCCTGAGCTGGGGGACATTTTATAATTAGATAATAAAATAAACCCTCCCTGCTTCATCAGGGTAGTGAAATATGTTTCTTTACCAACCATTGGTACAATATAATTCAGAGAATATTTTAATCATATTGTCGAAAAGGTAACTCTTACCCATGAGGAAATACTGCTACTGCAACCATAAGTGTAACAGAGCACTGATATGCCTCAAATCTTGCTGTGAAAAATCACAAAAGTTTCGAAGTTCTGCAGGAACATCAAGCGACCCAGAGTTTGTGGCCATTATCCACCACTTTCTCTTTCAAAGGCTAGCCAGATGTTTGAATGAAATTGGTGTGATATATAATTTTATTTGATCTATGAGTGCACTGAGGACCTGGTACATCTTCCTAAAAGCTTTCATATATAATAGCTTTTAACTGAGTTCATCGACAAGAATCGTCTCTGGGTTTGCAAGTAAATGCATTTACTGGGTACATAATGGATTCTTGTAAATGAATGCTTCATTTTTCATCTTAATCTGCCCCCCTTTTTCTTCTTTTCTAGGACAGAAGGGTATAGAAAAGTTCCCTATCACTACTACGAACAAGGAAGAGATGAGTGTGATGAATATTTTCTCCATGAACATGCCCCGTACGGGGGACACAGATTTATCACTGAAAAAAAAGTGTTTGCCAAATGGGCCAAGAAACACAGAATAGTGTTCACACACCCAAACTGGACAGTGTCTTGATGTTGGTTTTCCAACCTTGCCACGCCCGATCGGGGCACCTCGAGTGTGATGCTTTTGATGCCAGCAAACACGATGGTATCAGTGAAGGCAGCGTTGACGACTAAGTTCCTCTTCCTCCTCCGACATGGCAGCAATTTGAACTTGGGATCCCATGAGCGTGGTTGTGTTCATTACATTCTTTCTGAAGGTTCAGTACTACATAGTGCACTTTATAATTTAACTGGAATTGAAACAAAGGTCAATGACGTAACAATTGTGGCTTAAGGAACAGGAAGGTGGTCTTTCAAGATAGCTGCCATCAACTTCTAAAAGCTGTGGGATTTGACCTCCTGACACAAGGTTACTGAGTCCATGACTTCTTGAGCCTGGGAATGGGAGAGCAGCAACACCACTTGAAAAATGAGAGACTATCAAACACTGTCCCAATAAATGCTACCAGGGTGCAAGATTCTTGCCCCAGTTCCTAGTGAGCCTGAGGTAAGGGAAGGCATCTCTTTCTGATGCGCCATCTTCCTATGGTATTTCTACAGGGCAACTCTCAGGCCATTACCCAATTACCAATGAAGACATTGATCGTGGAGGTTCTACACATCAGAATTTCTTGACTATCTCAAACATTTTATTCAAGCTGTACTAAGTAGCAAATCTTGACAAATTTCTTCTCTGATCATTTTATTCTTACCACTCAAAAAAATATAACCAAACGTATTATGAGAAGGATCTATATTAAAGTTGTTCATTTTGGTTGAGTCCTAAATATTTCTGAATGCCTTTTAACATGTGAGATGCCAACTTCAACACCGTAATAACACATACTGTGAAAACATTCCTGAAACATAACCAAAGGGTTTCCTGACTCTGCTATATCTAACAACACAAATTGTATGCATTTTAAAATCATGAAACAGGGAAAACAAAACATATTTTTACATCAATTTGTATCCTGCCATAAGTCATAATATATATTTGTATATTCAGATTTCTATTTTATAGGCCCAAGATGTGTCTTTCCATGCATTACGTAATCTATGCCAAGTGCCAACTGTTTGACATGGACGATTCCTTTCTATTAAATCTCACCAGAGCTTTTACCTTTGTTAAGTTCATTTCCCCAGAGTGTATCACTTGTTATACCATTATAACAACAGTAGTGATGACTTTACTGTCCAAACTGCTATGCTATTTAGAGTGTTCTCAGATATGCTACACCATGTGATGTCTTTGACCACCTTGTGGATTATTGCCTACGCATTCCCTCTTCTCCTTAACAGGCAATGTGTAATTTGCTGGTTGTCCCAATATTTTCAGGTTGCTCTATTTGCTAACATTTGTATAGACTAGACTTATGTAAACTAGTAATCAATTGATCTGATAGCCAAATACAGCATATTATATTAAGATTATGCAAAAAGTTTCACAAGGTCCATGTTGGCCATAGACTAGGACCCTTGTGAACTTTTGATCTATTTGTTTTTCTGCTAAATGACTCTGTTTTAAGGAGAAAAAGTGAGAATATAGTACCAATACAAATAAATGAAAGCAGAAAAACACACTTTCATATCCTGGGATTGCCACAGCTCTGTTCTCCATGTACTTATTGGTCAGTAAATATTAGAGTTGAATTACCAAGAGATGAAAGAGTGCAAGCCCATCCTTACAGGATGCTTCGAAAAACAAGAGCCAAGCTCCATTCACAGAGCATTCTGGAGGCTGGAAGTAGTGATGTGTTTCACCTCAGGAGCACCTGGTGTGTCCTTACCAGTGCAAAGCATGTGATGAGTCATCGTTACCATGTGAAAGCCTCCCTCCTGCTCTCTTCTGCCATTTGGGGCCCCAGTGGGGGCCCATAAAAATTACTAAGCCCTAGTTTCATCATCAGAAGAGAGAGCTGTCATTCTTCTGTTGTTTCCATATGTGATTTTCAGTCATATAAATGCTAGCTTTTTCAGAGCTAATAATGGATAGACATGCCCACATAAAGAAAAATAGACACAAATACTGAAATTGTAGTGCAGACTGTTTTCTCCCTGTTGTAATACAGAAGTTCCACTTTTAAATAAAAAGAAATCTTTGATAAATCAGAATGGTCAGAGAATGACATAGCTTAATTTATTTAGTTTTCCAGTGAATGCGTAGTCCATTCTGTTTGTTTTAGTGATGAGAAAAGTGAAAATGCACTTGCTTTCTTGCCTTGTGGTAGCTGGAGGTCATGGAAAGGACTTTGGAAGTAGCCCTCCTGGCCCCCTGTGTGTGTGCACCAGGTGGACGGAGGGCAGTTAGCTCAGGGTGGGGAGTGTTTCTTCTCTTTCCTTTCTTTTTCACTCAACCTCTATTCCATAGACTTTACTGTTGCTGCTTTTTCCTCCCTTTTTCTGTAAAGTAGGAAAGAAAACATACTTTATTCTCAATTTAGAGACCCAATTGTATGATTTCCAGTCTAATCAGGACTCTGATTGAATCTCATGACTTGTTTTCCTCTGTAGTCTTCATTTTCTCTGTTTCTGTTTCCTTTTCTTCTGTATTCCAGCTTCCTAATTCTAATGCAAAGTCTAATTTGTCCCATGTTGAGAAGAAATTTTTCCATCTCATATTTGCTGATACAGAAAAGTGAGGCAAAGGAACAATTCAAGGGGAACATTTTGTCATACAAATTTATAGTCCATTCCTCGGGTTCTAGGCAACAAGCAGAGATTTCATTCAGCATCTTAACTTTGGAAAGTGTAATAGAATGCACTCATCACCGATGCATACATGGCCTAGATGTTAATTAATACCTTGAAGAAGAAGATTCAGTACCATCTAAGGCTCTAGGCAAAGGGACTATAGAAAATGACTATGATTCTCTGAAATTAGCATAAAAACATGCAGGTTAATATAATAAAAATATTAATGTTAATTGTACATAATCCTAAGAAAACCAAGAAAAAATTTTAAATATTTTAAAATGAATGCTTGAAACCCTAAGTTAACCTAGTGACAAAAGTAATGCTATGCATTATTATGATGTTTAACATGTGATTTTACAGGCTACCAACCTACCAAAAGAAAATCAATTTCTCTCACTATATGTATGCACACAAATATTCACAGGTACTAATAACTATATACACACATGCATGTAATCCAATATTTTCCTCCGATATGTCTGAATCACAGAAAATCCTATTTTAGGCCTCATCTGAAATTTGTTGGGCTTCATTTTGAATTCTGATGAAGAAGGCAAAAATTCAAAGTAAATGTACTGATTGCTAAGAGGATATAAAATCATATTCAATAGCTGGCCAGAAGAATAAAGCTAGCAAAGATGCTAAATCTAGAACTGAGAACACAATTAGATGCTACAGTTGTCACAAATCAGGCTTGTAAGCATAACAGTCTATGTCTTGAGGTTCTGCCGATTGCAGCTTAGCGAAAGTCACATTGAAAAACATGGCATCAGACTTCATTCATGCTGCAGCAAATGAACTGGTCCTCCTATTCAAATAAGTCAGGCTTTAGCATAAGCAAAGCACAGATTTGCATGATTTTTATTATATAGCTTAGGAATTGTGGCCATTGTGAAAAAAGAAAATTATATAAGGAGATTGCTCTGAGATGATTTGCTATGAGTCAGCTGTCTGGAAGCAAGAGTCTGAATTGGTGACCTATTGACCGTTCAAGAAGTATAAAGCCATCAGAAGAGAATTATCTACAGCTTCTGTAGAAGGGAGACTATACTCAAGTGCTTCAGAAGAAAGACCAAACTCAAGTACTGAAACACCACTCAAGTAGCTGTTGATGTTAATGGGATGTTATTTATGAGATCAGCTTAATTTTAATAATCAAGAAGATATAAGCAGACTTACTTTTTTAAAAGATATCTACCTTGCACTTAATATGGCATATCAGAGGCAAAGAACCACTGGTGCTGGCCCTGGCCAGTTGTTTGCATAATTTAGCACAAGTGAGTTGCATACCCAAGACCAGGAAGGAAAAATGCTTTGTTTGAAACTGTATTTTTTAAAGGCAAGACCTCATTGTTTTGATAAAGTATGTATATCCAATGACTGAAGGAGCCAGCACTTGCCTTTCCTAAGTAGCCTAGACTTATGAAGTTGACAGGGACTTTACAGACTAGATAATCCAACCTTTCCACCTTGGACTTGAAGAAATAAACCCATAGAAGCAAATCAACTTACGCTTGGCTATAGAACAACTGACAGAAGTACTTGGACCCAAATTCTGGCTATTTTCTCAAATACTTTGCACAACATTCTTGTAAGCACAGAATAGTACCTGGGAAAATGCATATGCAATTTACCAAAGAATTTACATTCAAGGAAATGAAAGGCTCCGATTAGTGTTGCTTCTGCTCAGAATTCAATCCTGATGACTGAATCATCCCTACACTGATGATCTGCCAGGTACAGAAGTATTCGCATAACTGACTGAACATGTCTTACTAGTTTTTTTCTGTTTTTCACTCTTGTTTGTTGCTAAAACTAGGCCATATTCCAACATGGTGAAATCCGGAGCCTTGCACACACAGTCAGGAACCACTGGGTGACGGAAGTCACCTGGTGAGGCTGGCAGGCCCTGTTGCTGATGTACCCTGAGAGTAGACATGTCTGGCCTCAAACCACTCAGCTGCCTGGGTTAGAGAGTTCTGTCGCATTGACTGATAAAAGGCTGCCCTTGGTTTTCCTGGCCAACCCCAAATTGCCAGCCATCTCTAGCCCACATACCCCTCTAGAAGGGAATACAAGCCCCAGACATCCTGCAAACCTCAAGAGGCACACAAGGCTAAAGCAGATTTTCTCTCTCCAGTCCACTCATGACCCTGTTAGAGGTGAAAATTTTTAAAACCATAGTCGTTGGGCTCTGGAAATGGCTCCTTCACCCAGAAAGAGGGTTCTGTTCTGCTGCTTGTTTTTACTGAACCTTAGAGACACCACCGGCATAAAATTGCATATAAATTGCTAAGGTGTTGAGTCAGAACTGTCCTTGGGCATTGTAGCAGTGCAGAAAACCTCATTTAGTTGTTTTTAAATTCTGTGCTTCTTTTTTCCTTTCAGAATAGGCATAATTTGTTTTTGAAGTAGAAAAGCTCTTCTTTCTCCTCATATATGTTCCCCTTTGAGACTTCAGAAAATCAGAAGCTCACTTTCATAAAGGTGAAGAACATCTTCAAGAATAAATAGCCAACTTCCAGATTCATGTGTTTGCCTGCGTAAGTGAGCAGTTTCTTCTAAGAAACTCTGAAGACACCAAAACCAGAGTGGTTTATGGTTCCTTGTTAGCCAACCTGCAAAGTACCGATTTCCTTGTGTTTAACTGCTGTCACTGCTAACCGAGTAAACATCCATTTCCATTACACATAGTTATATTTTAGTTTTCACTCCTCTTTCTGAGTTCACACGATTTTTGCTGTATTCTCTCATTACTTTTAAAACCTGTAATCTTCCTCTGTTTACAGAGGCGATTCCAAATGCACAGCCGTACATTAGGTGAGGGAGGTTTTCCTGGTATCACATCACTTCATTTGTAGGCACTGACTTAGAAAAAAGCTTGCACTGTAGCAAATGGGCGATTAGCATATTTCAGTTCTTTCACATTCACAACATGATCGTTATATGTTAACAAAGCTGGAGGATGCTATCACTGAAAGAAAAAAGGGTGGAGATGTTCAGGATGCTCAGTAAGGCAG
>NDGN011283527.1:0-15154 GCA_002564285.1 Tympanoctomys barrerae | reverse complement strand
CGGCCTGAACTTGGCAGCAGGGGAGGTCCCGCAGGTGCAGGGGAGCTCAGAAGCTCCCGCACGTACTCACCAGGCCTGGGCTTGGGCTGGCTCCCGAGGGGTGGAGGAGTCCCGAGACTGTGGCCGAAGGTCACACGGGGTGGGCCTGGGCTTGGTCCAGGGAGGTCTAGTGGGTCACAAATGCATTCTTAATGGGAGGGGAAAAGAAAAACCTAATGAATTTGTTTCTGAAAACTTACATGCAAAAAATAGCATGGAAAGCAGGCCTTGTCCTCCTCAGAGCATGTCCTTGTCATCAACCAGTGGGCTCTCCAGTCCTGTTCACTGGGCCTGCCCAAATGGTGCTTGCTCCCTCCTCCATAACAAATTGGGTTTTCTACCAAGCGAAACTCTGCGCCTGATGTCGCACTGCCCAACTCCTGAGAGGCTCCAAGCCTGCTTGTTAGTTCTCTGCAAGTGAGTAAACCTCAATAGAGGAGGGTCTGGAAATAGCTCGAAGGTCAGAGTAGATGCAGCCGCCCAGTGTGCTTTGCCCTCTGCTCCTCAGCACATTACTGACAGGCCCCAAATTGAAAACGCAACTCATATACTTAGATGGCTGCAAACAGATCGCGAGACACCAGAGTTCACAGTGAAGCGTGTGCTGTGTTTGCGAACATGCGTAGAGAAGAGCGCGCAGCAGACCGCGCAGATCCGCGTCCCACTTGCACTCTCTGGCCTCGCCACCGGATCCGCGCGCACGATCTTGCCCCGTGAAGGACCGGAGCTGCCACCACACAGGCTTCCACAGCCACAAGGCGCACTCAGAGCTGTGCTCCCGGACCTTCCGTGGTGCGTGACTGACTGACCGTTTTAGGACCAGCTGCGCTCCTGTCTCAGAGGAAGAGCAGCTTCCTGGATGGGTGGGGTCGGGTCCTGTGCACCCAGCTCGCCGGGCTTGGACTTTTGCCAGAGGGTTTGTACACTCCACACCCTCTGTTTCATGGCCCTGTCACTGACCCTGGCTGACCCGGCTGGCCATGGCCTTGCACCCTGACCTCACCCCCTGTGGTAAGTCGGTGCTCAGTCCCATCTGGAAGTGGCTGCTTGCCCCCTCCCAGGACTGCAGACTTGGGACACTGGCTGCACGCCTTGCCGGGGCGTGTGAAGTTGGCATGGAGCCTGGGTCCCCTGCGGCCAGCCTCTGGGTCCATCGCTGTGCTCTGACCTGCGCCGCTGTTCTAGCTGCACAGCAGGACTCAGGGCTGACTGCCCTCGCAGCACGGCACACGGCCTCTCTCCTGCCACCATGCCTTTCAGGACTCTGCTGTTACGGGCTGGTGCCCACCTGAGTGGGGATCTTCTACCTCAAAGAGATTGTGGGTCACTTTGTGCTGAAGTGTTCATGGGGCCAAAGTGGAGATGCGTACGTGGTGTCCGCCACCTCTAATGTGGCTCCCTAATGCAGTGATTTAGTGGTTGATGGTGGACACAGTGCAGGGCTGCGTGGGGCCATCAGGTGCACCTTGGGGACTCACAGTCGCCCTGCCCACAAATGTATGCGGTGAAGCTTGGTATAAACCAAGCCACTTTCTGAGGCTCTACGTGTCCGTTGCAGTCAGGGCTTCATGCTCCCCACAGATTAGGAAACACAGACTCATCACATTCTTGCATCTGAAGTTGCACATCTTAATGCCATAGTATCTAGTCTTACCAAACTGACTGGCAAACAGGGTTACCACTGCCAATTCCTGAGGGGCCCGGGGTGCCCCAGCAATGGTGTCACTCATAAGGTAGGTGATGGACAGGCAGGTGGAGCTGTGGCCACCTTGTCTAATAGGTGTGTGTGTAGACTATGTGATTTCTATCAAGAAACTACCCATGAGGGTGAGAAAGTGGTGGGTGATGGCAGGGACAGGTATGCTTTGGGATACGCTCCTGACCTGAGATGAAGAGAACTGAACTTCCGAGATGATCGGGCACTTCAGCCGGAGCAAGCTTCCCTGCTTGGTCTCCTATGGAATATTAACACTCAAGATCTTTTGTCCTGTTCTTAAGCCCTGGAGTTTCAAGCGATGTCCACTTCTTTCCCTCTCCAGTGATCTCATGCGGGAGCCTGTCCTTCCCCCCAAATGGTAACAAGATCGGGACACTGACGGTGTACGGGGCCACTGCCATCTTCACCTGCAACACGGGCTACACCCTGGTGGGCTCGCATGTCCGGGAGTGCTTGGCCAACGGGCTATGGAGCGGCTCCGAAACACGGTGTCTGGGTAAGTTGATTCACTGCTCTCTGGCTTCCTGCTTGGAATACATGACTTGCTGGTAGATGTGGAAGGACATTATTTCTAATCGGAGCAATAGGAAAGGTCATATGTTGCTTTATGGACATAGAACTGTGCCATAGAAGCTCATAGTATGACTGCAGCCGGAACTCTCAGGATGATGGATGCATAGATGCGGATGTCAGAAGAATCACAGGAAGTAGGTCTTCCATGAATGGAACGGAGGCCAGGAAAGGCAGAGAGGAGGGAGGGGGCAGAAAAGAATTAAGATAGGTCCTGTTTGTGTGCCAGATACCCACAATGAAGATGGTCATTCTGAGTCACAAATGTGTGCTAATACATTTTAAAAACTGTGTCAAGAAGTTGAATGACGTTAGCTGACATCTGAGCAAGCTCAGGGAGTTACTGAAAACAAAATGCTTCTGCAGTAACCTGTCCTCCCTGAAATGCTAATGCCTGCTGTGTAGATGTGGGGGGTGCAGACATTTCCAGTGGCCCTGCTCTGAGTAAATGCATAGCAACCATGAAGGGCCCCTGGGGGGCAGCGGCGAGCCCAGACGCCTCCAGCTGCACGGTCTCTGGGGAGTGTGTGAACTGCTGGGGCCTTTCTGAACCTTCTCTGTGCTCTTCGGTGTGTCTTAGTCTGCACAACCCTGGGCCCTAAACCTCTACATCTTATTGGGCTAGATCCCCTCAGGATTAGGAAGCCTGGCCCAGTAAATATGTTCTCTTGTGTGGGTGAAATTTGAAGGAAGAGGATATAAAGTTGTGACCTCAGAGAAAACCAGCCACCAGAGGAAGTGCTCGTACCCCGCCACACAGTGGGTATCAATTCATGCCCTAAATTCCTGCAGTGCTTTCTGAGTGCTGCCTACATGGCCTCTGTGTCTATTTTATCTTAGATAGTATCAGGGTAGTTTCCATAGTACAATTGTTAAACATGACCTTTCGCCTCTTGCTGTCGGGTGTGGACTCTGCAGCTTGCAGCAGCTCCCGAGGCCCTTGAGGGCGAGGTCCCTCCCGAGGTCCCCGTAGTGTCCTGTGCCCTCCCAGCTGTTCCTGGAGGCTGCGGCTGCTGAGCCGCTCCTCCTGCAGGCTGCTCCACTGTGGGCTCGGTCTGCTTTGCTGCTTGGCACTGAGGAAGGTGGCAGTGCGCTCAGGAAGTGCATGCCCTGACGGGGCCACCAAGTAGCTCAGTGGAGCAAAGCACCTGCTTAGGCAGATGCAGAGGCTGGTGTTTGATCCCTCACGGACCCCCCTCCAGGGTGCCTGAGATGGCTGTTGAGAGTAAGTGTGGTGGCGTGTACCTGTAATCCCAGCTCTTTGGGAGGCTGAACACAGGCAGTTCATTACAAATCCAATCTACATAGTGAGATCCTGTAGACCTTTACTACAAAAAAAAAAAAGCTCTGAAACATGCTCATCTCCGATAGCAATCCTAAGGTTAGATCAACAGCAAATGGCATTTGATTAGGCTACCACGAAGGTGGCTGCATTCCTGACTTCGTCTTGCTCTCGCCGGTGAGAGAGGTTGACGAGGCCACAGTGCAGCCCCGGGAGTTCACGCTGCAGTGCTGGGTCAGTCTGAGTCTTTGGGTCCCCATGCACCCTTGCCTACTCGGTGTGGCTCGGCTGGAAGGGCAGAGATGGCAGTGGGGAGATGGGGTGTGCGTGAAGACGGCCTCCAGAGGCCCCTGGACCTGGCCTCGGCAGCTGCATAGCATCTGAGAAGCACTGGAAAGATGACTCGCTCGGAATTGAGCACCTGAGGAAAAATAGTCGAGAGTATAATGTGGAAAAGAGTGTTGTAGAAATTACATGTGGCACATGACCAATAACACCGGAGGAGGCACAATGTATCTACAAGGAGAAAAGAATCAAGGGGGGTAGAGGTGGTACACATCTATGTACGTACGTGCGCACGTGGTAAGCAGTGGGGATGCACTTAGTGTGCAGCTGAGTCGGCAGAGGTTCGTGACCACCACGGAGCCCAGCAGGGCCGCGGTTCTAGTGCCCATCACTCGGGTGAGGCAAGTTTCTCCACCACCAAGGAGACGGCTGCTGGAGGGCAGAGAGCGTGAAGTCACCAGCCAGATGTGTCCCCAGGGGAAGCCACCTTGTCTTGTTGCATGTGGCTCATGGCTGGGCAGGTAGAGACGGGGGGCGCCACAGGCGGAGGGGGTGCAAGATGCGCGGACAAGGAGCTCACAGGGCTCTGACCCTAAACCTGGCAGCCATAAGCCGCAGAGCACACGGGGCATCTCCACAATCCAAGCCCTAAGCCAGGCCTTACTGGGAGGCCAGATGTCTGAGTGACCTTATTGGCCAGTGAGTTAAAAATAGACAAGACATTGTTGCATTTTATCTCATGCCCTCATCGGAACATATGGTCAGTTCTTCCTGCTTCTGTTTATGAAAGCCAAAAAGCTTAGAGAAGTAATGGATTCGTACAACTTAACAAAAGTGAGGAAAAGCGAACACTGCACTCAGGCAAAAGCCCTGTGGTCACAGAGCAGAGACGACGTCTGGCGCGCGCCGCAGCGCTGGCGGCCCTGGTGCCCCTTTCTCGGGTCTGGCTGCAGGAGGAGGGCATCGTGCACAGTGCTGCCTTCTTGGGCTGTTTCTGCCCAGGGAGAAGCTGTTTCCTGCTTAAGCCGGAGTGAACTAAGCTCCCCATCCACACGGTCCCCCCTGAGCCCCGAGGAAGGCCAGAGGCCCTGCCTCACGCCGCGTGGCTCCAATGCTTACAGACTCTTGCTTACCCATTTCATCATTACTTTTCTTCCATTTCATAACTTGTAGATTGGGTAACCCTTTCCCCCTCCCACCAGTGTGGTCTTCTCTGACTTGAGCAAGGTGAGTGGTCTTGGTAAAACTTCAAGATTACCTGGACCTGAGGGACATAAACAAAACGGTCATGGGAGGGAATTCACCTGCACTAACCACGGGGGCATTTGGCGAACTTTTAAAAGCAGAAAAAAGAATTCTATATCATTCCGTGGCTTCAGAGCTAAAAGAAATTTCCCCACTCAGCCAAACAAAATAACAGCCTAAAACTCATAACTGAAGGGCAGATCATCCAGCGAGGAGATGCAGCTGCCCGGCATGGTCGGGACCTTTGGTCTCCAAGTGGAGCAGCTTCCCGCGAGTGTGTTCCAGAGGATGAGATGCAGTTGGAGGGACAGCGTCTCGGCAGGCAGTGCCACCGTGAGTTGGGACCAGTGCAAGCAGCCAGGGTCCCTAAAAACGCACATAAACTGGGTCTAGCATACAAGCCACATTCAATCATCAGAGATGAAATGAAAATGACCACGTGAGCAAGCAACACAGAAATCCCAGCCACTTCCTAGCTCTGTGTTTTGTGTAGGAAGCATCACTATGGCAACGCGAAGGTTAGAAGGCCTTTCTAGCTGAAGCTGGAGGCCATCATGGAAGGGAGCTGAGCCTTCCGGCCAGGACTGTTGCTGAGCAAGAGGCAGGGACATGGAGAGCCACCCGTGTTGTGTCACCCCTCTGTGAGAGGCCAAGAAAAGGAAGCGTGCTAGGATGAGCAGACGTCTCCTGCTGCCTCCGACAGGAAGTGGCTGCTGACGACAGGTAGAGCAGAAGGGAAACGTATTTTCCTAGTTACTGCAGATACGTGTTCCGAAGAGCTAACATCGTTTCTTGGCATCACACGTTGAAGCTCTTCACTGTCTGATTGATGTCATGGGAGGGGAGCTAAGAGCTGCTCCAGAGGATGTGCTTACGGATCCCAGCTGCACTCGTATCCTTCATCTGAGCATAATATACTAATAAGCTGAAGATGGCATTCAGTGACAAATTCAGAAATTCTTACATTTTAATGACAAACTAAATATCTAAGCAAATAATAGAAACTAACGCACAGCTCCCCTCAAGGTAAAAAAAAGTGATTCCAAACATATAATGAAGAGAAGGTCAGAAATCACGACACACAATCCGGCAGCAGGTGTCTCGGCCCAGACCAAGCACCCCCGTGCAAATTCCACCTCGACTGTCACGCTGTGTAAGCCCTCCATGTGCACCCCGCGTTCCTCAGGATTCCACGTGGACTTTGTTCACTGCAGGTAAGCACGTGGCTGGACCCTGCTGCCCCAAGCTGAGTCCTGTGGGGGCCACGCGAGGAGAGCGGTATCTAAGAAAAGGAGGTTAATTTTCTTTGCCTCACGTTGAAGAACCAAATCTCTCCTGTGTCGGAGCCTCTTGTGTGAATTCTACTCCAGAACGTAGACAGCGGGTGGGGTAAGGTGCAAATACCCTGTGAACAGTCTCACGCAGTGGTGCATGTTTGCATCCAGGAACCTTCTTAAAAAAGCTGCACCATGCTGAGCCTGGGATGTCCTCGCTGCTTGACAGAGGGGTCTCCCGCGTCCTCAGAATCGGTCTGCACTGCACAGCGCCACAGAGCTCTTGAGGGCTGGAGAGTGCGCCCCCGCCCCCGCTCCTCAGCCCCTCACCCCCAGCAGCATCCAGGTCCCGTGCTCCCTTGCTGTCCTCTTGTGTCCCTCCACCGCCCCATCAATTGCCTTTACTGTCCTGGAGCCCAAGCACTAGAGAGAAGTGGTGTGTTTGTATCCCAGGGCCCCTGTTGTAAAGTCCGTGCAAATCTTCAGTGATATTTACATCACTTAGACTTGTCACCACATCGTGGCCTGTCACCCCTCCCTGTGCCTCTGCTCAGTCCACCATGCTCAGGATGCTCTGCTGAGGTGTTCCCACGCACGGAGCGCTGCCTTTGCGAGACCACGTGGCTGTTCTCTGAAGCTTGCGCTTGCTGCGCCGGAATGACCACAGGGTGGATTCTACCGTAACCTCCCCATGACACTGTGAAGGCTAAGTAGCTAAAGGCCGCACTGAGGATGACCTTGGACCATCCACGCACTTCTCAGAGAGTAAAATTGGAACATCTGCTCCAAGTGCAGTGTGTATTTTTGAGAGGTCCTGTGAAACCGTTTAATAAATCACAACTAAAACATGTTACAGCAAAGAAAGAATGATTTGGAGCAGGCAGACTTCTCCTGTCCCCTCTGACGTTTGCTGTAACAATCTTCAGTGTCAGATATGTGCTGCAGGCCAGTCAGCAGATGGGATGCTTGCAAGCAAGCTGTGCATGCATTGGTCCCTTGTGTATGCGGTGCTGTTGTGCAGGAGGGAGGACTGGCACCTGGGACTGCCCCTGAGTACCTCTGGAGGTGGCCCAGTGTCACTCCGTAGTTCCTCAAGAACCACCAAGTGGTGTGTGAAGGACAGTAAGATAGGCAAGATCCTTCATGCGGAGTCCTTAGTTGAGGAGAAGTAAGGGGAGTTCCACGGGCCGCGAGTGAGGAGTTGCAAGTCTGCTCTGCCCAGACAGCCACAGCTGGGCCTCTGGCCTCTGGTTAGATGGAAGGCGAGGCTGGTGACACAGAGGGAGACTCACCGGGTCCTGGGGACAGCTGGGCAGCAGGAAGCGATGGCTGCATGCCATCCTTGTCGGAACGTGACGCTGCACTCAGAGACGGTCCTCCCGGTAGTGGTGCGCAGCGAGCTCGGGCCGCAGGGCCATGGCGGAGCCTGAAGCAAAGCACACCAGCAGCGTAGCTCCAGGGAGCGGAATTTCAGCAGATGTCTCTAAAGACAGGTGCCCCAGTATAGAGAAAGCCCAAAGTAGGACACTGCCAGGTCAGGTGAGGATGGACAGAACTCCCTTTGGGATTTGTTTGGGGGCTGCACGCGCAGGGTGGACTTGGACTGAGTCCTGAAGGACACGTAACTTCCACAGGCAGGGAAGCCCGGCAGGAAACCCCGGGCCAGAGGGCCACACGCGTGCAGGCAGCAGCTGCCGAGTGTCCTGCGGCTGGGAGCTGCTGCACAGCCAGTGCTAGCAGGGAGATTCCGGGGCCCCGCTGTCCCACCGTGCACCCTTCACCGCAGATGGAGCCTCAGATTTCTGCTGCTGTCTGGGATATGCAAGGGATCCGGCAAGCACCACTGGTGGCGAAGAAGTGGGGTCACAGGTGGAGGAGCGCCCCGCCCCCTGTGGCTCCCCCCTCGGCAGGGCGAGTCCCTGCAGGGCCCATTGGCCGGGGCAGGTCAGCCAGACAGTGTCCCCCTGCAGGTGCACTTGGAGAGGAGAAGGCCTGTCATCAGTGTGCCCTGGTGTTCACTTAATCCCCGATCGCGAGGATTCAGGTGCATCCGTGATGCTTAGTGCCAGCTGTAGCTTGTCTGCCACCGTGTACCTGTGCACCTGGTCCACCTGACGTGTTGTGACCATTTATTGGTACTCAGGAGAAGCCTGTCAGTTGGCGCTGACATTCACTGTCCAAATAAGCCTGATTTCGCCCGAAGACCCTGAGCACACAGTGCGACGGCAGCCTCACACGGTGCTTGTCCTCCTCAGAGTGGGACATCTGTAACGCTTCCGTCTAGTTGTCAGCAAAGGGCACCAATAAGCGCACAGCAAACAGTAGGGCTGAATATTTGGTTCATAGATCTTCTAAAACTGGATTTGCTTCTAATCCCCATGCCATATTTAATCTCTGTACCGGCACAGGCAGGAGTGTTGCGAAGGTGACCCCAGCGCAGGCCCAGGGGGGTTGGGAGCTGCCTGGGGTGCCCCGGGAGGAGGGGGCAGCGCCCACAGTCCTGCTGAGGAAGGTCACGCCCGGGGGCTCAGCGCTCAGCTGTGCAGCGGTGCAGCTGTGCCCCCGCGGTGAGGTGTCACGCTCCACATCAGAGATCACTTAAATTCCCACAGGTCCACAGACAGTTGTCCCTGTTTCTCCTGGGGACCAGGCCACGGCCTCTGTAGGTGCCCAGACCCTCAGGCAGGGATGGCCCGCCCCGCGGCGCACCCAGTACAGAGCTCACCTGCACCTAGCCCTGTCCCCCTAGGGGCCACAGCCCTAGATGTCTGCGGGTCCCAGGATGGCACAGTGTGGCAGTGGCTGCTCCACAGTGGGCAGGAAATGGCCAGGAGAGGAGTCATGTTCCTGACAGATGCGACTTGGGAAACACTTTCCGGCCTTCCTGGGGAGTGGAGCTCAGCACAGGAGGCTCCAAGGCGGACTTCATGCAGCTTTGCCGTGGTCTTCCACGGCATCCACGAGATTCAGGGTGAACACTGAGTGCACTGTGGACTGCTCTGTACTTAGGGCCCTGCATGAAGTCAGTGCAAAATCTGAAAATACCTCACTGACAGCTAGAAACACAGGTAAGTGTTTAAAAATCCCAGTGACAATCCTGGTGTGGTGTGCCGTGGTGGCCCACACCTGTAATCCCAGTGCTTAGGAGGCCAAAACCAGGAGGATCACTGAGTCTGCTCTACGTAGTGAGACCCTGTAGACCCTGTAGACCCTGTAGACTCTGTAGACTCGATACTACATACAAAAATAAAAACAAAAACTGAAGTTTCACCTGCTCTCTGCTTGTCTTGAAGCAGGAAGTCCCGAGCAGCTTTCCCACACAGCGGGGACCCCCGGCGGCCTTGCCTCACACTGCTCGGGCACCCCAGGCATGTGCCCCCATCTGCTCTTCCCCAGCGCTGGCTGGCTGAGGAGATGCCCGGGAGGCTGGGCCTGCACCCCTGCACAGTGGCTGCCTGGTGGCTGCCTCTGCCCAGAGGACAGGGAGCGTGGGGCTGCTGCCTTAGCTGTTCCAGCGTTAGGGACACCGTAAGATGCCTTCACATACACAGAGAGAGACAGAGAGAGACAGAGAGAGACAGAGGCATAGCATATGGAAACTGGGGGAAGGGAAAGGAGGGAGGAAACGGGAGAGCAGTGTGCAGAAAGGGGGAGGGGAGGGAGGGCGACAGCCGGAGAGCTGCCGCTGCTGGGCTCTGCCTGTCCCTCTCCGCCTCCCTCTTTCCATTTTCATCTACCTCCCTCCCTCTCCCTCTCTCTCCCTCCCTCTCTCTCTACCTGTCCCTCCCTGTCCCTCCCTCTCCCTGTCTCTCCTTCTCTCCCTCCCCCTCTACCACTGTCTCCCTCTGCCTCCCTCTCCCTCAGCCTGCCTCCCTCTCTCGCTCTCCCTTCCTCCCTCCCTCTCCCTCTCCCTCCCCATGCGATGGCACCTTCTGTCCACTGGACATGACACAGCGACGTGTCAGGCCTTCGTATGAAGGACATGCTGTCTAGCGTCTTGGTTCTGCTTCTGCTCCCATCCTCAGCTGGCCACTGCGGCTCCCCGGACCCCATCGTGAACGGTCACATCAGCGGGGATGGCTTCAGCTACCGGGACACAGTTGTCTACCAGTGCAACCCCGGCTTCCGGCTGGTGGGGACATCAGTCAGGATCTGCCTGCAGGACCACAAGTGGTCTGGACAGACCCCCGTCTGTGTCCGTGAGTACCGTGCCAGCCTGGCTGTCCTCACGCTTCCAGCGCGTCCAGCCACCCACAAGCATCCAGGGCCAGAGCAGGAGGCTCTGCTGGTGGCGGCCAGGCCCCAGCTCGTGCCCGTCTGTCCTCTCCCACTCTGGCTCCTTCCACTGCCTCGCAAGTCCCTGCCCAGGCTGGGCTCAGCACGAGGATGTCACTGTCCCTGCGAGGACCCAGGCCAAGCACAGGCGGAGCCCTGGTGTCGCAGTGTAGAGGAGGCCACCTCCTTGTCCACATGGCTTTCTGTCTCCTCACTGTTTCACCTGGGCCCGGAGAGCCCCTTGACAGAAAGAGATGACATTGCCTGTGGGCCTCGCAGAGCCCGTTGCTGGAAGTCAGTGCTGGCTTTAGAGTACTCGCGCCCCTCTGTTTATTGCAAAATTCCTCTTAAAGCAATTGCCCTGCTCACATATGCTTTACTTTCCCATGAATGAAACAAAAGAGACGCTACCAAGGCACCCGCGGTGACCGTGACAGTGTCGCCTGGGCGAGTGCTGTGGTGACACGCAAGGTTAGAGGTCAGAGCTTTACTCTGGAGAAGACAGGAGATGTTGACAAGATAAGTGAGGAGGAGGACACCAGTCTGGGGCCCGAATGTGTTTCTTTCGCAAGGGCCAGCGACCAAGACCCAGCCTGGGGCGTGACTCAATGGCAGAGCGTGACATCCTAGGACAGCAAGTGTGGCATGGAAATGGCCTCACGTGTGCGGCTGTCTTGCTAATTGTGTGAGGCTTGCAGGGAGGCTGGAGACATTTAAAGTTTCGAGAAAAGCCATGATGTCTCACAACAAAGCTTCGCAAAAGGAGCTGGCATTTCCTGGAGGGAACTTTCCAAAGCCCGGAAGCCCATGACGGGCTGGGGCAGCACACAGGCTCAGCGCTTCGCTGGGCCTTCCCCTGAGGGGGGCTGCTCCTGGGTGAAGGAGCTGCGTGGGGCGGGGCTGCCGGGCCTCACTCGGGGTGACGCGGCTCCGGCCTCCCGGGTCTCCTGCCGCCTCCCACCGCCATGCCCCCTGCAGAGCGGGGGCTGAGCGCGGCGGAACCCTCCCGTCCCACACCCGTGGATGTGCTCTCAACGTGACAGGAATGACTTGTTTCTAAAATGTACATCTGGGCTGAGAGAAAGAAAAGAAAAAGGGAAGGGGAAAAATATGTATGCCTGTACACAGGCTAGCTTGGATAAATGTACTGCTGATTTCTACTGGCCTATTAAAAGGGACAGCTATTGCTTACATATTTTTCTTTTTTAACCAGTTTCTGAACAATTTTACATACTTATATCTGGTAATCTGAGCAGCTAATTTGCAGACAACAATATATAATATAACAATCATTGTTGAATTACTATCCTTTGTTTAGTAAAATTCTGTAACCTTTCTAGTTCTTTATTTTTCATTCTATTTTTTATTCTCTTTTTAAAAAAAACATGAAAAAACAAATAAAATGGACGGTGACAGCGCTGTCTTCCCCACAGCAATCACCTGTGGACACCCTGGAAACCCCGCCCACGGGGCCACCAACGGCAGCGAGTTCAACCTGAACGACCTCGTCAACTTCACCTGCAACGTGGGCTACCTGCTGCAGGGGGCCTCGCGCGCCCAGTGCCGGAGCAACGGGCAGTGGAGCAGCCCGCTGCCCACCTGCAGAGGTAAGAGGCCTGCAGCGGGCCTGCCCGGGTCTCTGGGGTGGAGGAGGCGCTGGGCGGGGCAGAGCCGTGCCGTCGCAGGGCAGTGCGCGGATGGTGCTGAGGGCCAGGCCAGGCCCGGCGGCTCAGGCCAGAGTCTCACTGCGGGCCCCTGGGATCCTGTCCTGCCGCAGCAGCCCTTCTTCCCTCTGTCCCCGCTCATGCTGCCCTCCCGTGAACAGTGTCGATGCTGGCGTCAGGCACGCATTTGTAAGAGCATGGCTTGTTCAGCTCAATTACCTATTTTTGATTGATTTAAAATTGTCATATTGATTTGAGCTGAAACTAGAGTTTCCAAGGCAATTCTGTTCCTAGATGTCGCGTCTCTGGCTGTCCTGCTTGTAGTCCTTAATACTCTGCCTCAGTGCCTCACTCTCTGGCCAGGTCTCCTGGCAGGGCCAAGTGACGTCAGGTCCTTAGGCACTGTCTGCTGTAGCAAGTGCTCACTGCCCCCAGATTGCCAGGGGGCGTCCTTAGGGAGACCACCGCAGATTGGGAGTCCGTGGCTTCGGACGAGTGGCCGCCGCTGCTGAGCTCTGCTGCAGTCCACGAGGGAGTGTTTGGCTTGTGCTCAAGCACTGCGCGAGCCTGACTCCCTCCCCCTACAATGCCAGTGTCAAGGCCACGTTAGGTGGCAGCCAGGACCCGCGGACCCTCAGTCTCCTGTTGCTGAAGGCCCTGAGTGAGGCTGGTGTTAGGTTTTTTGTCACCGCAGAGAGGCAGAAGAAGAAAAGAAGGGCCTTTATTGAGAACACGGAGAGGACTTCTGGAAGATAGTGGGGATCCGCTGCCCTGAGACAAAGGGAGCTGGAGTTAAGTGGACCTCGGCTCGGGGCGGAGTTCGAGGGCAGGCTTGGTGATGCGCAAGGAGGAAGCTGTATGCAGGGCTGAGGGGAGCAGAAGCGGCACATGGTCGTTGGGAAGATAAACAGTTGTTCAGGCTTCAGCTGTGTTAGGCCACCATGACAGTTCAGCAGCTCAGACTCAGCCAGAGCCTACCGGCCAGAGCTGCCCCTGCCTCCGTCCTGAGAGGAGCAGGCCCCAGATCAGGTCCCTTCTTCCAGTGGAGGCCTCTCTCTCCAGAGCCGTGTGGCCAGGGCAGCCATGCTGCCTTGTGCCGGAGAGGGAGTCCGCACTGGGGGTGGCACCTGTTCTGCCCCTTCTCGGTGTCCCGGCTCCATCTCCTGCAGCCTCAGTGCCCAGGGTCAGCACCCAGCACATGCACGAGGCAGGGCCCGAGACCCAGCAGCTGGCCTCGCGCTCCAGGGGCAGCACCGGGGCGGGGCGCCACCGGGCCAGGCCCACCCGCCTCCGGGGTCCTCTGCCCTTTGCACCTGCACGGCCGCAAGCGCAGTAGTGTGCTGAGTCTGCCATGGGAGCTGATGGGGCTGGCGTAATATGCGATCTCATGCTTCGTGAGCCTGAACCACACCATTTGAAACTTACATTTCCACACCACGAGTAGTTAGCTTACTCGTCAGCATGGAGGGCTTAAGACAGGTCGCAAATGTTATCAGGGTACAATGTCATCAATTCTTTTCCCATTAAGATTTTCCTCTTTGGGGGATCGGGGATATAGCTCAGAGGCATCAGCACCTGCCTGGCAAGTACAAGGTCCTGAGTTCAATCCCTGGTACTGCAAAAAAAAAGAAAGAAAAAGGAAAAAAAGATTTTCCTCTATGAAAAATGAGTGAATAACTTGGTCACAGAAGTTTTCACCTCGAGGTAGCTACAAATTTATGTGCGGTTACGGTAAATAATGCAGGCAGTTCTTCCGTGTCCTTTCACATAGTGGCCCGTGGTGGCACCTCACAAGCCCAAGCGTGCTGGCAACCCCTTAGCGCTGTGCGTGGGGCACAGTGTGGTCGTGAGGACCTCGAGGCACCACCACAGCGCTGGCCCCGGCCTTCGCCCTGTTCCGCAGTTCCCCATCCTGGCCCCCAGGTCCATGACCGCCCTGTGCCGAGGCCGCGGCTCCCCAAGTGGGGCGATGGCTGTGGAGGCCTGCGGCTGGCTTCTTCACACGCCCGGCCCCCGCGGTGCCGCCCGAGTGGTCGTGGTGTCAGTAGCTCGTGTCCGTGTGCGCAGAGCAGCCCAGATTGCAGACGGGCCCACCAGCCATGTCACACTAGCTCCTGCTGTCAGGGGTAACAAGGACTCAGGGATAGTCACAAACAGTTTTTTTTTAGGGACCCTGAGCTTTTGTTTTTCTGGAAAATTATCCAAGAGCACAATTCCTGGGTCACGTGGTTTGCAAGTTTAGTTACACAGGAAAGCACCAAGCTGATTTTCAGAGAAGCTCTCTGGTGCCCCTGGGAAGCCGGAAGCTGCACGGAAGGCTCCAGCTTCCCTGTCCTCCCCCCTCAGGGCCACCTGTGCTGCTCCGGCCACTCTGCCGACTGCTGAGGTCCTCGGAGGGCCCCTTCGCTGTCTCCCGATGACTCAGGCCTCCTCTCTGTCCTCTGTGCACCCCCGTTGGTGACAGCCCTCCACATCTCTGGCCCACATTCTCACTAGAGTGCTTAGACTTCTTGATGTTTTAAGGTTCAGCTTGAAGAATTAGTTATATTGTCTCTGTCCTAGTGATTTGTCAGGCAATTGCTGTGGCTGGTCGAGGTCTTCAGCACCCCACAGAAGTCTTCTGTTGGGAGGTGGGGCCTGGGAAAGGCGCTTGGGTCCTGCAGTGTGGCACCCAGCCAGCATGCTGTCAAGAGGCCTGGCCTGGCCACAGAGGCAGCTCGCATGTGGCCGTGAGCTGGAGGAATGTGTGCTCATGCCCAGCATGCTCTCTGCCTCTATCCCCGTGTCTGTCCCTCCCCACTCC
>NDGN011283492.1:0-11055 GCA_002564285.1 Tympanoctomys barrerae | reverse complement strand
AAAAAAAAAAAAAAAGTTAAGGATAAAATGGAAACAAATCATTGTAAATAGAGAGAGAAACAGGAGTTGAAGGGAGGGAGGCCGACTTTCTTTAAGGAAACTCTAGTCCTTGAAAATGGCCAAGAAAAAAATTTTATTGCTCTTTATTATTGCAATGGCAAACAGAAACACCAAAATGAAACCCAGAATTTGGATGCGGTTGTGGTAAGGTCAGCAGACCCTGATTGGGTGGTCCAGGGCTTATGTGGGGAGGCAAGCAGGAGGTCCCCAGGCGGAGTGGCTTGTCCATCCGGGGGTTGGTTCCACAGTGTGCGTCACAAGGGCAGCCATTCCTAAGAAGCAGAAGCGACCGGAACCGGAACAGGAACTGTTACCTGGGCAGTTAACAAACCAAAGTACGTTGGGGTGGGGAGGGGGATTTTCTGTTGCATTATGTTAATAAACCTTTTGGAGACAAGTTAGTCTCTGTTGCCAGGAGACAAATAATTCAAAGGCTCAAGGAGCCCAATAAAGACAGAAATAGAAACAACCCCAAGATACCGCAAAAAGAAACCATGTCATGTTGCACAGTTCAATTAAAATTAGTAACATTGATTTTGTGGGCTTTTAGAGAGTTGAGGGGACAGTAAACTTCTCATTTACTTCTGTTAGTATTGAAGATTTCTAAATTTACTCCTGTTAGCCAGTTGAGACAGAGATGTACGAGTGATTTGGGGTAACATTTTCCTTTAATCTCATTCCCGTTATTGTAAGGTGGAACTGTAGTTACTCCTCCAGTTCATTCACACTGTATACAGTCTTGGCACATCCCTTCCATGTGGGGCGCTTCAGGTCTTCTATTGAGGCATGCTTTTAGAGCACTGCCCAGTGGTGAGGGTGGCGCTGGGTGGCCATGAGTTGATTTTCATTACTCCTGAGGGCTAGCGGAACAAGGATGTTGGTCACAGTGCGGCTCCTGGCTCTTATTCATCAGAACCCCAGGTCTGCTGGGGGAGTGCTGGGCCTTGTGGACTTGAGGTGCAGGAGTTCTGTCTCTTTAGGAACAGAGAATCACTCGGTGAGTTTATTGCAGAAGCACTTATGGAAAACCTGAGAAACTGAAGGGCGCTCGGTGGGAGCGTGGAAGGTCTTGGGGCAGAGGTGGCACTGGGGTGGTGCAGTGACAGCCTCCGGCTGTGGTGTCCCCAGAGGCCAGTTACCAGGGCTCGCTCTCGTGGGGTGGTCTGAGGGCGACTGAGCACTGTGAGAATTGGCATATGTTCCCTGGCTTAAAGCTGCGCAGACCCCTGGTTGCGCTTCTGTGCTCAGGCTGGGCTGCTCGCCCTCGCTCGGCCTCCCTCTGTGTCGTCACAGCCAGCAGGGTCCAGCGTTCTTCTCAGGCTCCCATTACTCCGGCTTCCTTGCAGCCTTGCCTGTCTCATCATCAAGGTTCCATGATTTCTCTGATGGGCGAACTGAATTCCATCTGCACAGAATTCACAGCTTCTGGGGATGAGGTCGCGGATGCCTCTGGGAGGCTGCTGACCTGCCTACGGCCACCGTCCTTTCATTTGCTCACTGTCTGGGTATTGCTCTCCTCACGCGGCTCTCACGTCAGCATCTGCGCCCGACCCTCGCTGCTCCCAAGGGCCGGCGTCAGTGCCGGGGGAATCTGCTTGGCCCCGTGCGTCCTCCTTGCCCTTGTGGATGCAGGGCTTTCCTCCCTGGCTTATCGCAGCCGCTGACCCTGCAGCTGGCTTCTTGCAGGGCTGATGCAAGTTCATGCAACTCCTCGGGGGCCGCGGGCAGGGCCACCCACCGGAATGCTGCCAGGCATGCGCGGCAAAGCTCCTCGGGCTCCCGTTTCATCTGCAAGTGTCCTTGGGGAAACTTTGTGCAGCATGGTGGTGGGGTGTGGTGCAGAGTTCTCAGTGGCCTGACCAGGACAAGTCCTCACAAAGGGATCAAACAAGTGTTGGCCGAGGGACTGTGCGGTTTACATGGTTAAGGTTCAGTGCGCAGAGATGTCGCTGCGATTCTCTGAGGGACTGCGCATGCTTGGGTGCTGCCTTTTCCTTTCCCGTGAGTGGGGACATTTCCCTCATGCCTGGAAGGTCAGTCTCACAGACATTTGGTCCCCGCTCAGGCTGCCTCTTCCCTCAGGTCCCGCCCTCCACCCCGCCCTGCAGCTTCGGGCCCTCCCCTCTGGGTGCCCCTCATGCCCTGCAGCCACACCTCTTCTGCTCCCTTTCACCCTCAGCCTCCGCGCTGGAAGCCCCTTGTCCTGGCCCGGGGCTCACTCCTGGCAGTTGTGCAGGTCTCATAGCACTGGTCTCACTTTGCTTAAGGACCTGTCCCGGATCCCGCGTCCTGCTGAGCTGGGGTTAGCCAGCTTGCCTTTCACTGGCTGCTTTGCAGAGCGGTGGCTTACGGTGAGACGGGACAGAGCCTTGGCTAACCGAACAGCGTGGTCAACATGTACTCATCTTTCTCGGTTTGAATCGATAGTATGATACCTGTGAAATCCTGGAAGTGGTGTACAGGAGCTGCCTAGAGCTAGCTGCTGGTGGCAGTCCTGCAGGCATCCAAAAGTTGGAGACATTCTCACTCCCTGGCTAGTCTGTCTGGGGTGTCTGACTTCATGACGCCATGTCATGGCATGATGACATAGAGTCTGATTTCTACAATATTTCTTTAGGAATTCTATTAAGCATTTATACCATCGGCGGTGTCTCTAAGTAGCAAATTTTGAGTTGTTTTTTTTTTTTTTTTCGGTGTCTTATTTTGAATATTGTCTGGAGCCGCAGACTAAATTTTAATTTAGTTGAGAGATTTGGAAGAAGTTTCCAGGGAGGAGTATAAGACAGCGGTCTCCTGTGTTGTTAGGACAGCGAAGCTTGGCCTTTGGATGTGGCAGTCAGGGAACATGAAAGCCAGCTGTGGTTCTAGCAGAGAAAGAGCTCAGAGCCACGTGTGTGTCCGGAGGCAGGAGGAGGAGCTGAGAAGAAGCAGCACCTGAGAAGGAAGGCAGCTCCTCCCGGGGCTCTCCGCACGCCGTCTCCCCAGCAGGACAGACGCAGGCCCATTTCCCAGGCACGTGAGGCATGCGCGTGATTTCCTGGAGCCCTATCTGGAGCCACAAACTCATTATTTCCACTATGATGTTTTCTTCAGGAAAGAAGTTGGGTCAAATGACAAAGCAGATAATCGCTTAGAAAAAAGGAATGCAATTAGGAGAAAAGATGCTTCAAACAGCATCTTAGAAGTTAATATATTAGCATGTTAAGTAGTATAGAAATGTGGGTTATTTCAGTGATGAAAAGATAAATATATTTATGATTAGAATGCATTATGTAATATTAAAAATATGTACTCAAAATTATTCACTAAGCTTATATCAGGAAACTTTTCTATATAATGTTAATTCATATCTATTACCAAAAAATACTGCAACTGTGGTTTTATCTAAATAGCATAGCTAGGGTTTGACACTAGGAATCTACAATTTCCTTGACACCATCTATTTAAAGTTCATTTCTGAGGGCTGGAGGCAGCTCGGTGGTGTAAGCTCCTGCCTGAGAAGTGCGGCGAACTTGGTTCCATTATCAGTGCCGCATGCCGTCCCGGCCCCGGACCCCAGGAGTGCTGTGCAGGTCACGGAAATCGGGCGTGGTGGTGCACGCCTGTAATCCCAGACTGTGACCATTGAGGCAGGAGGAGGAGGAGGATCACTAAGATTCTGAGCTGCGTAGTGAGACCCTGTATCAAATAAATAAATTTTTTAAATTTGAAAATTCATTTCTGAGTTGGGTGCTGCTTTTTTCTCATGTGTTTGCCACCCTATCAGGGATGTGAAGAAGTACTTGATATAACCAGCATATAAAGAAAGAAGCGGTGTTTTGGCTTATGGATTTGGGGGTCCCAATCCATGATCAGTAGCTGAGTGTTAGGGCTTTAGTAGGACAGCGGTGATGTGTAGCAGACGGAGACAAAGAAGAGGAGGGAGCCAGGTGAGCCAGGCCCCAGCTGTCACCCCCAAGGGCATGTGTGCCCTCAGTGGCCCAAGGCCATGTGCCAGAGCCAAGCACCCCAAGTGCTGCCCCTCAGCCTTATGCCCAGGATTGAGCTATTTATCTCTGGCCCTTTGGGGGTCACTCAGGATTCAAACCATGGCATTTCTTCAGTATTTAAAAATTATCCTGGAGGAGAAATTGAGATGATTCTTTATATATTTAGAGTCTCTATATAATTGAAAACATTATTCTACACCCACCCATTCTTGAGGTGTTGAGCCATGTGTGCTCTCCTAAGCGGTGTCCTGCACTATGCGACGCAGCACATGCCTGCACCACAGGACGGGCGTGAGGTCTGCAGAGAGCAGCCCCGACGGCAGGAGATGTCAAAGGCACAGAGCGAGCTGCACCGCACTCCAATTAGCTCTATTGGCTTTACTTCAGAGAACTAAATATCCTGGATCCATTAAAGTGATGTTGAGGTTTATCTGTTTGTAACCCAAATCAATTCATCCATTGAGGAATTCGTGTTCCTGAGTCTCAGCGTAAGTGAAATGAAGGGGAGGCTTTGTGCTGGAAGGATTCTTCCTGTATAACCTTGGTGTTTAAGAGAGGGGCTCACAGTCTGCTCCATGAAAAAATCAGCAATCCCATGGTAGGGAGGAATTCTCGGTGCCCCCAAATATGGGGTTTTGTTTTGTTTGTTTTTTGCAGTGTTGGTGACCAAACTTAGCGTCTTGCACCAACGCTCTACCAGCTGAGCTCCAGCCCAGCCTTCCAGTACAGAATTCTTATGTTACTAAATCCATGAGTCTTAAATAATTAGAATAAAACTGTACTCGTGCAGTGTTCTAATGAGCATGGCTAAACACAGGCATTTCAATCAGTTTTAGGAATAAAGCACAATTTAAAAATTTTCAAATCTCAGTTATCTGTCAGTGTCTTAAAAAGCTGCAGGCTCACAGAGAATCCACGTACTCTGCTAGAGAAACGTTAGCAGGAGTGCTCATGTCTGCTGGACGCTGGTGCGAGGAGGTCGCAGACCTCTGGCAGAGGCGCGGGAAGCTGGCGCTCTTCCAGAGCCAAGCAGGGTTGAACCGGTTCCGGCCTGTGCTGGACTCACTGCCTAAGACAGAGCACCTGCCAGGCCCTGGCTGTGGCGGGCCCGGTCCTGCGTGTGCGCCCCATCTGTGCGGTGCGGGAGGGGTTTCCTCCAGCACACCCTGCGCCCCTCCTGCCGGGAGCGCTGCTGGGACCATCTGCACCCTCTGCCTGGGAACCCGGCCTGCCACCCGCGCTCTGCACCTCATGTAGGTTTACTACAGCTTGATTCACTGGCTTTCAACAAAGACAGCATTCAATTCAGCAAGGAGTCAGTACGCTCTTGGGTTCTAACCAAGCTTCCACGTGGACAGGAGTGGCTTCCAGCCCTCTGCCTGTGCAGTGTCCCTGCACCCCTGAGGATGATCCCGGCCGAGCCCGACCTCCAGGCTCCCTCTGAGGCCCACCATAGCCTCCCGTCCTGTGAAATGATGATTCAAATTGAGGTTTGAAGTTGGGATACAGCGCAGCCTACGCCCCTGGGTCACATGTGCAAGCCGCAGGGCGCAGGGTGTTTTACAGCATGTGTAGATTTTCACAAGGTATGGCTGTCTTAGGAGGAGCTCACATTTACCTATGCCTGGCTGCCAGATAGTTCAGAATTTCTTTGTAATTTTTCAAAAATCTTTTATTTATTTATTTTGCAGAGGGTCTTGCTATACAGCTTGGACTCATAGTGACCCTCCTGTCTCAGCCTCCCCAGTGCTGGGATTACAGCTGTGTACCACCACACCCCATTTCAGAGCTAGCACAGAGAGCTGGGGTTCTGGGGCCAGGCCGACATGTGGTACTGAAGATCAAACCTGGATCCTTGCACTTGCCAGGCAGGCACGTAGACCAGTGAGCTGTCTCCCCAGCCCCCCTCAGAAGGAGCAAGTTCACTTAATAGCTTTCTTTCCCTTTCACACAGATTTATGAGAAATACCAAGATTTGTATACTGTGGAACCAAATAACGCTCGGCAGCTGGTGGAGATCGCAGCCCGGGATATTGAAAAGCTTCTCAGCAACAGATCGAAGGCCCTGGAGGTGAGTTTAAATTGGATCCTCTCCTCTCGCTCTTGGCCCCTGCTGGCCTTCAAGGCGCTGCTCGAGCTTTGGGGGAGGCTTGGTTTGCTTTGTTTCTTCACCATGGTAACCGTGTTTATCTAATGTGCTCATAAAAAAATGTGACAGTGGTTTCATCGGGGACCCACAGTGATCAGCAAGCTTTTCTCTACATATTTCTTTTTCTGTTACTGTACTTTCTAATATATATCCTAACTGAGGTGTGCTTATAATTATACCTGTGTGAGTCATACACAGTGCTGCTATGACTGGGGTTAGGTCTGTCGTGCAGGGTGGAGCCACAAGCCTTACTGGTGCCCTGGAGCGCAGTACGCTCCTACCTCGCCCTTCGGCCCCCCTGCAGAGGAGGCCGGTGTGCTCCATAATGGTGAATGGCCTGTTGTCTTACGAAAGTGCTTGAAGCTCCCATCACTGTGGAGCCGCGAGAGGCGTTTCTTTGGTGTACTTCTGAGCTTTCTTCCTCTTCCAGCAGGCTGCGTGCAGCTAGCTCACTTTTCTCCCTCCACCTTGGGTAGGCCTTTAGCTTCGTCTCAGGTTAGGGCAGTCCCACTTGTCCCCAGCCGTGCCCTGAGCATCCAGTGGCTGCGGTGAGCAGGGACAGTGCTCCCTTCTGCAGCCTTCCTGCAGGGCCTCCAGGTCATGGGATCCAAGCCCCCCACGGCGTGGGTGGGTGTGCACGCCCCGTACGGCAAATGCAGGAGTGTCTCCGTATAACTCGATCCTCCGGTGGAGGATGCGTGATACCTAGTACACCATTAATGCCGTGTAGTAAGTGGTTGTGTTGTGCTGCTTGGGCGGTAGCAATAAGAAAAGCACATCTGTGAATGTTCAGGACAAACTCAATCTTTTCCTTATTTCCAGTTCCTGTGGGACTGGTTGGATGGTGCAAAACCCACAGAGCAAGTAAAACTGAAAACACAGACAGCAACAACTGCAGCAACATAAGAAGGCACTCCTCTGTTCAAAATTAAATATTATTTTATGAGGATATATCTCAGTTCATTTATCCTCTGTTGGCAAATTACTATTTGGATTGCTCCTAGATGGTTTGTACTATAAAATAATGGTGCTAGATTTTCTGGAACAAATGTTGTGGTATGCGTGTGCGAGAGTGTAGAGTTCAGCTGGGGATGGTGACACTGGTCCCAGGACTCGCAGGGACTGGACAGGAGAATCTCAAGTACACCAAAGGCTGGGGTATAGCTCTGTGTAAAGCCTGCTACTTGTGCTGCCTGGTGCCCGATCTGCAGAGTTGACAGGAGACAGTGAAGTTGCTAGAGTACAGGCAGTGCCAGTGCCAGTTTTATGAAGGTATGACAGTCATTTCCAAAAGAGTTGTATCCAGGTGGGCCTTTGCTGTCAGTCGCAGACCCTGAATCCATTTCCTGGACAAACATGGAAGTGAAGGTGCCCTAGGTCTGGGCAGGCAGTGTGCGTGAGTGGGGCCCGCTCTCGCTCCCAGAGAGGCGCAGCCCCAGCTGTGGGGCGCTGGGCCATCCTGCACAGGGCCTGGACACCTGCTCTTACCTTTTGCATAGTCTTTTTAAAAAATTAAATGTTTTCTTTTTTATTTGTTAAACAAAATGCAGAATAGTAATGTAAAGAAAAAATACAAATATACAGAATTTCACTAAACAAAGTAGCATGAATTCGACAGTGTGGTGTGCTGCATAGTGTTGTCTTCAAACTAGTTCAGATTACAAGATATATGCATGGAAAATTGGAAAAAGAAAGAAAAAAGAAAAAAGTCATACGATATTAAGATGAGAGAAAAACGAAAAAAACATGAAAAAAGAAGGCAAGAAAAAATGGCGCATTAGCTACTCTTTTCTGTAGGCAGCTGAGCTGTATCTACGTATGACGGCTTAGAGAATTGGGCTGGGGATTTCTGCAGCACAGTCTTACTCTACAGGTTGATTTCTAGGCTCCACATTCTGGTTAATTTATTTTAGTCTTATGCATGGAAATGCCATTTCTACAGCTTGTGACTTATCACTTGGTTTTGATTAATTCTTAATTTTAATGCAATCAAAACCAACTTCCCCTTAAATTACTTCTAGTATTTTGTAGTGTTAGATTTAAGAAATCCTCTACCTTGTGATTATACACAAGCCTCAAAATGTATTTTAGTCTTTTTAAAATATCTATTTATGTTTTATGTGTTTAGTACAGGGTCTCGCTACACAGCTCAGACTCATAGCAATCCGTGTATCTCACTTTCCCCAGCACTGGGATTATAGGTATGCACCACCATGCTTGGTCTTGGTGGCTGGCTTAGCGCTGGGCCGGCACGGCATGAGGTACAGGGATTGAACCTGGGTCCTTGTGCTTGCCAGGCAGACACTTAGACTGCTGAGCTATGTCTTTGACCTTAATTTTACTCTTAAAGGTTCTGTTTTACCTTTCCTATTTAAGCATTTAATCCACTTGCAGCTGATACTAGTATGTAATTTTAGGCTGCAATTCAAATTAATTTTTTCCCAAGACAATTGATTTTTTTTGGTGGAATTGGGATTTGAACTCAGGCCCTTATTCTACTAAACTATCTCCCCAGCCCCAAAATCATTGATTAAGCAGTTTTTCTTCTTCCCTTGTGGTCCAATTATCACGCGAGCTATCTGATAGGCCAAAGTCCTCACCATATTTATGTTTGGAAGGATCTTGCATATTATTGAGCCTGTATTTATAATCTGAACTATAGATTCAGCATTCCATTATCTAGAAAAATAGCTATTGGAATTTGTTTGGTATACTGAGTCAGACCAAACTGGGAAGAACTGACTGACTTTCTGTTTTGTCTTTTTATTTGTAAGCAGGATGGTCTTTCTGCTTAGCATTTTTTTTCATTCATTCAGCAGGATTTAAATGTTCTGTCCAGAGTTGTTAGCTCTACTACTGAGTTGGATAGGTAGGTGCCATCAAAATTTGTCCCCAAGTCACCCTTTATTTCCCATTTATTCATTACTCAGAGTTCAGATTCTTAGCCTGATATGTTTTGGTTCTCAAAAAATTTCAGTGAGTTCTTTTAGCACTTCCAAAAATGTTTATTATCATTCTTAAAGTACCCAGGATGATCTTAGTGAAGCATGGTAGAATTATCCATCATATATAGGTCATAGGTCATACTGCTATACATGGAATGATTGAATTTAAAAATATCTATCACTGAGTAATCTGTGCTAGGTAAACTTTCATGACAGGAAAGCTCAAAGCAATGTTATCTTCAATTTTAGGGCTGTGGACCCAATTTTTAGAGATGTAAACATTGGTCATAAAAACCAAAATAAGTTGTACTTTCTATTTAAGTGATTAGGGCCAGGGATATAGGTCAGCTGTATAAGCCTGGCAAGCACGAGGTCCTGTTTGATCCCCAGTACCCCCCTTCCCCCCCAAAAAAAAGCTCCATCTTAGTGGCTGATATTCTGGTGACAGCTGACCACAGTTCTGTGTATTCTGCTCTTCTTTGCTCCCATTTTTCTCTGGGTGTAGGAAGCAGATAACACAAACACGGATGTCCCTCGAAAAGGCTGTAGAGTAGAAGAATATAGTTTGTTATGTAAGCCCTTGCAGATGTTTTTTCTTTGTCTTTTGTCTCTTTGTCTGTACTCCAGATGTGTGTGTGTGTGTGTGTGTGTGTGTGTGTGTGTGTGTTAAATACCAGGGCACAATTCAGAAGGCAGGAGGGTTACTGAGTGTAGAATTAGATTTCATGTCTGGGAGAAAGATTCCTGTTTGTTTTCAAACTAAGTTCTTTATTTAACTTATTTGATTCCATACAAGCAGGAAGCACATTGTTTAGTAGGGAAATATTTGGAGGCTAATTATAAGACAGGTGCTACATTATATTGCAAATGAATGCAAGGTGGCACCTTTAACTTGCTTCTGCGTTTTGCTACTCAAAGAAGCACCTGGATTGGAGGGGCTCTAATGTATTGAGGTTGGACCAGTGGAATCCTGCATGAAATCGTGTGGAAAAGCCAAATCCGGGGA
This sequence comes from Tympanoctomys barrerae, assembly GCA_002564285.1. Taxonomy (NCBI): domain Eukaryota; kingdom Metazoa; phylum Chordata; class Mammalia; order Rodentia; family Octodontidae; genus Tympanoctomys; species Tympanoctomys barrerae. The sequence goes on along the minus strand of NDGN011283492.1, from coordinate 906 downwards.
GATGTTGGAATCGGGCACCAGTTAGGCATTACCGAGGGGTGTTACTAAGCAGCACTGTCTAACTCTGCTCCCCACAGCCCCGCGGTGTGCATGCGCCCTTGGCCTGGGTCTCGGGGCATTTGTAAATGTTGCCCGAGCAAGCATGTGTGTTCGGGGCTCCCCAGGCTCGAGGGTGCCTCCAGGCCCCGGCCCTTGGGACAGTAGGGGTGCAAGGTGCTGCTTTTCCACTAGTGCACGAGTGTGGCCGACGCACCTGGCGCAAAACCCCGCAGGAGTGTGACGGGCTCGGTGGCCGGGGTTTCTGCGTGCACGCTGTGGTCTGCGGTCCTCCTGGTGTGCGTGGGTGCCTCTGGGTGGAACAAGCGTGCAGAAGGAAGAAGTGACCACCAGCTGCTCTACAGACTACTGTCCCCGCCTCGCTGAGGGTCAGTCCTGTTAAATGAGATATCCCGGCACGCTATATCCCAGAATGCTTTGGGCTTCTCTAAGAATCACATAGCAATTAGCTATTTAAAATGATTCCGAGAAGGCTGGGCGTGGTGGCGCGCACCTGTGTTCCCAGCTCTTGGGAGGCTGTAAACAGGTGGACCTCTATGAGTCTGATTTAGTATGAGACCCTGACCATCCTGTAGACCCTTCCCTAAAATACAAAAATAAAGAAATAAAATTATATTTCCTGTTAAAACAATAAGATGATCCAGTGAAATAAAATATATAGTTCTGACATAACTTTCCTTTTTGAGTTTGAAGATGATGTATTCTTCAATATCAGTGTTATCATCCTAAGAAACTCTTGAAAATATGTATTTAAAATCTGTAAAGAGGAATTTTTTCTTTCTTTTTCTTTTTCTTTTCTTTTCTTTTTTCTTTTTTTTTTTTTTTTTTTTTTTTTTTTTTTTTTTTTTT
>NDGN011283434.1:0-19498 GCA_002564285.1 Tympanoctomys barrerae | reverse complement strand
TGAATTAAAGACAAGACTGCATGCCCTGACTGTCAGGCCTTGGGCTGACGACAGAGCTTCTCAGCACTTGGTCTCCCCACCTGTGATATGGGCATGGGAGTGGCACCTCTCTCCCGGGCTCTGGCGAGCACCTGAGTGCTGGTGTAGGGCAGATGGGCTTCTCAAGGAGGCTGCAGTTCTTGCTGTGTCCGTGCACAGCTTTTCACGCCCACCATGGAGCTGCAGGAATAACAGGAACTCAAGCAGAGAAAGGGACCTGCCCAAGGCCATATGGGGCGATGATAGTGCCACAGGACTAGCGCCTGCTTTGCTGAGGGTCTCTTCTTGGAGTTTCTGCTTCTGACTTCTCTAGAGACCCCTGCCCAGAGCAACCTGGCTAGGACTGTCTGGCAGGCTCGAAGGCACAGGGACAGGGAGGTGTTGTGACTCAGGAGGTGGGGGTGCAGAGCACCCTGCCAGGTTCACACACGAGTGCTCTGGTGCCCATAGTGTGAGTGCCCTTAGACCTGGCTGTGGGCACCCAGGTCTTTCTCAGGCTCTGTTGCACCTCTTGCTGGAAGCCCAGCTCCAGTACCAGGGCTGAGAGGCTTGGTCTCTCTCCATGTCCAGGACCCTCTCCTTCCTGGGCATGAGCCTGTGCCTGGCCCTCATGTTCATCTGCTCCTGGTATTATGCGCTAGTGGCCATGCTTATTGCTGGACTCATCTATAAGTACATCGAATACCGTGGGTGAGTGTGGGGGACATGGGCAGGGCTGAGGGGCAGGAGCTGTGGTAGGCATGGTGCTGAGGCAGAAGGGGGCAGATCAGGGCTGGGGTGGAGGGAGGAAAGGTGGGATAGGGAGATGGGGACAGAGGCTTTGAGAAATGCATGGAACAGGCGAGAGGACAGATTCAGAAGTAAGTTTCCAAGGAAACAGCCCAGGCTTGATTGAGCCAGGTGGCAGGAGTGACAGGCCTATTGTTTTTGAGCCTGGGATAGATGGCTGTGCTCCGGGCAGCCAGTTCTGTGTGGATGCCTCTCCCTGTTAGTCTCTGGCCTCATGCTGTCCCCTTCCTGGCCCCCAGGGCAGAGAAGGAGTGGGGCGATGGCATCCGAGGTCTGTCTCTCAGCGCTGCCCGCTATGCCCTCTTGCGCCTAGAGGAAGGGCCCCCGCACACCAAGAACTGGAGGTGAGTGGCGAGGGCACAGGTGCAAGGGCTCAGGGTAGAGTCAGGAGTGCAATGGGGTCAGACTCATCCACTTGCTCTGTTTTGCTGAGTGGCACCAGACAAGCCTGGCCTTGCCCGATCTGAGTGTTGGGCATGAGTTCTCCAAAGGCTGTCCCCCATGCCATCCACCTGATCATCTACTCATCTATTTATTCAAAAAACTTGTGAGCGCATGATCTGTGGCAAGCTGCCTCCCAGGTCCTGGGGATGTAGTAATGTCACAGTTCCGTGGCGATGCACACAGAACCAGATAACCATCACATCTTGTAGCATTTGCCCTCTCACTTTGAGAGCAGTAATAGCATCTTAGGAATCTCTAGATTTTATTCACATGAAGTCAGGAGCCAGAGAAGGTCTCAGGGGTCCCAGGAGGAAGTGGGGTCGGCATCCTCCCCTCCTGTCTCTCAGCCTCGGTGCCTCCTAACTGGCTGCCCTATCTGCCCATCCCTTCCCCATCTCCCCAGGCCCCACCTTGCAGGATAAGACTGCAACTCTGAACTAGGTATAGGAACTGTTGCCTTGTCCTTGTCGAGAGCTTTGCATTGCTTGTCTGTGAATTCTCAGATGATCAGCTGGGGTCGAGGCCAGAGCAGGTCTCGGAGGGGCGGGGTGGATGAATGAATTAAGGTGGCTAAGGGAGGAAGGAAATGAATGGATAACTAGTGGTAGAATGGATAAGTGTATATCTATAGAGGAGGGTAGTGGTTAAATAGATGGATGTGGGGATGGGTAGCAGGTAGGTGAATGTGTGGTAATTGAGTGAATGAGGCACATGCATGTAAATTAATACAGATGTGAGTAGATGGCTGAAGAGTGAAGTGGACGAGGGCATGGACAGAGAGTGTCATAGGTGGATGGAGAGGGCGTGAGCGGGTGCATGGATATGTGGCGGGATGGATGAAGGCCTTGCCCAAGGAAATGTTTGGCTGGGTGGATGCTAAGCCAGATATGTGGGCAGTGGGGCAGCAGTGGGTGGTATACAGGGACAGTGGCTAAGAGAATGACTATGGGTGGAGGGCAGGTGGCTGGTGGGGAGGAGGTAGGTGGGTCACATGACTCTGCACCCCCTGCAGGCCCCAGCTGCTGGTGCTGGTGCGCGTGGACCAGGACCAGAATGTGGTGCACCCCCAGCTGCTCTCACTGACCTCGCAGCTCAAGGCGGGGAAGGGCCTGACCATTGTGGGCTCAGTCCTTGAGGGGACCTTCCTGGACAACCACCCCCAGGCCCAGCGGGCAGAGGAGGTGAGCAGAGGCCTGGGAGTGGGGGAGGCCCACACATCAGGAAGTCACCCTCAGCCCCTCTGCACTCTCCTTCCCACACCTTTGAATCAAAGTGGGCTCAGCATCTGTCTTTTTTCTTAGAAGAGGAGCCTGAGGGCCCAGAGAATGAGTTCCTTGAGATTCAAGCCACAGAGCCCAAGAGCATCAGAGCCAAAGGGCCCATTTTATGGATAAAGAAACTGAGGTTTAGAGAAGTCAGGTCACCTAAGGACAAAAAACTGAGACTCAAATTAGGACTGCTTGACACCCACTCCAGACTTCTTCCTGCCAAAGTATAAACATTTCAAAGTGTTTTCACATTTGTGGCCTCTTCCAAGAGACAATGGGTGGAGTTGGCAGGGTGAGTCCCCACAGTGGACGGAGGCCGAAACCAAGGCATAGTCAGGGACAGCAGCTTGTGGGAAGTCACCAAGTTGGCTGGAAGCCGAGTCAGGTCCCTGGCTCTGTGTCACCTCTTTTTGGCTCTGTCCCTGGTCTACACCCGCAGAGCAGCTCATGGAGCTTGTGTGGGCTGCAGCAGCCCACGCCGGCATTAAGTGCCTAAGAGGAGTTGGAACCCACGGGCAGTAGAGGAGGGAGAAGGAGCCTGTGAACCGGCCTGTCCTCTCAGGGCTGTAGCTGGGAGTAGAGACAGCAAGGGGCTGAGGGAGTCGGAGGTTTGGCAGGGGAGGGGCGCCCCTAATGGCTTGTGACAGTTGCTGTTTCTGCCTCACTGAGCCGTTCACACCAATCTGTCAGGACCTGGAGCTGGAGACCTGGACTCATCAGCACAGTTCAGCACACAGTGGCTGAGAATGTGCTGTGGACCAGGCACCAGGCTAGGCACGGGGCCTATGGAGATGTTCACAAGAAAGTGCCAGCTTGTGAGGTGGCCAGAGGCTGGTGGGGGAGATGGAGCCCAGAAGGCTGAAAACGCCCTGGCTGCTGTGCAACACTGGGGTAGGGTTAGAGACAGCACAGCGACACAGTGGGTCTGTGTTCCCCATATGGTAGGCAGTGCGCTACGTTCTGTCATCTTTCCTATGCCTAAGTGAGGTGGCTGTCACGAACCCTGTTTGTCAGATAGGAACAGAGGTTAGGTGACTTGCTCAAGGTCACAGCCAAGAGGTGGCAGAGGTAGAAATTAACCTTTTATCTGTTTGACATCGGGGCAGTGGAGTAGAGGAGGGAGCAGTGGCTGGAGAGAGATTTTTAGGATTTGAGTCTTCACAGTGTCACTGGCCGTGTATCCCGAGCAAGGCTATTTTCTCCAGCCTCCATTTCTTCATTGATAAAGAGGGAGCAGTGAGAATGCTTCCTTCAGTGCAGGTTGAGCATGCATTTAAAATGCTTATCAGAGCTCGGTGTGGTGGTGCATGCCTCGCATCCCAGCACTTAGGAGGCTGAGGCAGGAGCCCTGACACAAGTTTGAGGCCAGCTTGGGCTACATAATGAATCACACAGTGAGATTATGTCCCCCACCCCTTTCCCCGTAGAGCTCATCACTCTGCTACTTAAGAAGTGTCCAAACAAATTGACCAAGCAGAGAAAGAAGCCCAGCTTAGCACTGGTCTGGGTGGAGGGCTTGTCTGGAGGAGGTAGCATTTGAGTAGGACGAGACAGGATGAAGCACAGCAGGCAGGGGTGTGTTGGATAGAGGGGAGAGCCAGGAGGAGTGGGGCCTGAGGCTGCTGCTTCCCTGTACCTGCCCCAGTCTATCCGGCGCCTGATGGAGGCCGAGAAGGTGAAGGGCTTCTGCCAGGTGGTGATCTCCTCCAACCTGCGTGATGGCGTGTCCCACCTGATTCAGTCCGGAGGCCTCGGGGGGCTGCAGCACAACACTGTGCTTGTTGGCTGGCCCCGCAACTGGCGGCAGAAAGAAGATCACCAGACCTGGAGGAACTTCATTGGTAACGCTGTGGTTTGGGTGCAGAGGAGGATGGCAGTGGGCTTGGTTGGGCCTCACAGTGTAGCACACATGTGGCTTGGACGTGCTCACAGCTGGACACGTGCCAGCCACTGAGTGAGGTGTGGAGCCTCAGCTGTGTGGGGGACAGTTATGGCTCTGTGTGGTTCATAGGACCTGGGAGGTGGAAAGGGCAAGGTGCGGGGGGAGGCACAGCCCTGCGGTTGTGGTGGCTTGGTCTGCATCTCCACTCTGTTCTTCCTGTCCACGTGACTATGCCCACATGGTTCACGCTGTCTGAGCATTATATTCTGTGGTAATAAGCCAGGAATTGCAATATGAAAACTAACCTTTAAAGAATGTGTTCTGTGTACCTGACCAGTTCAGTCTGTTCCTATTTCTTTCATCAGTTCTGAAGGCTACTGCTGTTATTGCCATTTGGTTGGTGAAAGGCTGAGGCACAGAGTAGTGAAACAGCGGGCCTCAGGTCACACAGCTAGGATGCTGGGTTTGAACCAGCCCAGAGGTTGCACTGTTAACAATTGTATCTCCTTTAAGGATTCTGCGGAGCCATGCATGGTGGATTCTTAATAAACAGAAAGAGCAAGAGGTGTTATTGACATTTGACAGATAGGAAAACTAAGGCCCTGTGAGGTTGAGGGACTGTCTTAGACATGAGGCTCAGGCCTTTGCTAGTTTTTTGACTACTTAGCCAAGGACCAAGGCCAGGAAGGGTTGGGTAGGGTGTCAGGGGCCTTTGGGGCTACTGCTGGGCATTGGAGAGACCAGAATCACCTTTGCCCCTTTGGTCCTCTCCTTGATCTCCCTAGAACTGGTCCGGGAAACGACAGCTGGCCACCTGGCCCTGCTGGTCACCAAGAATGTTTCCATGTTTCCTGGGAACCCTGAGCGCTTCTCTGAGGGCAGCATCGACGTCTGGTGGATCGTGCATGACGGAGGCATGCTCATGCTGCTGCCCTTCCTGCTGCGGCACCACAAGGTGCGCGTGTGGATGCGAGTGCAGGTGTGAGTGTGTATGTGTGCACGCGCATGCGCGTGCTTCTGCACACCCTGGCCTTGGTCAGCCCTCACATCCTTCCTCTCTTGTGAGCTCCTGGGACGGGGATCTGATCACCTCCTGTGTTCCAGGATGTTAGGAATTGGTTGTGTCTACTTACAGGTGCATTGCTGTAAAGGTAAGCAATGCATACCCAAGCAAGTGTTACTTTACTGGGGAACCTCAGCTTTCAGCGGGGGAGGCTTGGCAGGGAGTGGCCCCTTAGATAAAGGGCTTCAGATCTGCTGGTGTGTGTGTGGGGGGGGCAGGCAGACAGGGCGAGTGGACCGAGGCCTCTGACCACACATCTCCTGGTGGCACTGGGGTTAGACATTCTCGGATCCACTTCACTCCTTGCAGGTCTGGCGCAAGTGCAAGATGCGAATCTTCACTGTGGCCCAGATGGATGACAACAGCATCCAGATGAAGAAGGACCTGACTACATTCCTGTATCATTTGCGTATCACTGCAGAGGTGGAGGTGGTGGAGATGGTGAGTCTTCCAGAGCCTTTGAAGTTCTGGAGCCCCCCTGCTATTCTTTATGCCAATGTATATAATAACAAGCCCAATACCCATACACAGAAGATGCTGAATTCTATCCTCCCTCGCCCACCTCTCAGCTTCTCACACTCAAGAGGTCATCCATCCATCCCTTTCTCTCATGAAAACAGACATGTCTAATAGTACACTCTCAATGCCAGGCACCGTTCTGTGTGCTTCATATACAGTAATGCCCACAACAGCAAGTGGGACAGATAGAATTACAAGAATTCCCATCTTACAGATTAGAATATTGAGGCACAGAAAGGTCAAGTAATTTACCCCACAACATACAAGAAGTGGTAGATCAGTATTCAAACCCAGGCAGGCTGGCATTATAGTCTGTCTCTAGTGGTTACACCAGGTGACCTCTTACCCATCCATCTCCTCCAACTGATTCATGCATCCAGCCATCCCTCTGTGTACTCATTCATCTCTACCCATCTATTCAGTGATGCACCTGTTCTCCCATTTCTCTGTTCATCCATGTATGTATCCATTCATCCTTTTGTTCTTTTTCTTACTTCTTCATTCACTCAGGTAATTAATTCACATACTCACCTATTAGTTCATCCATTCACATGCCTGCGTTAAACAGAATGAACTGCACACTTGCCCAGGTCATTGCCCTCTCTGCTCTGTCTTTGCCTCCTGCAGTGATGATGGGTGAAGCTAGGGCATGGGGTAGGCTGGCAGGAGGAAGGGGGCCGCCCCCATCCCTTGGCCCTGCACCTGAACTCAGAACTTGTGCTTTCCTCCCCTGCCCCTTTCAACCCACTTCTCCCTTGCCTGCCCACAGCATGAGAGTGATATCTCAGCTTACACTTATGAGAAGACATTGGTGATGGAGCAGCGTTCCCAGATCCTCAAACAGATGCATTTGACCAAGAATGAGCGTGAGCGGGAGGTAAGTTCACATCGGTGGGGTTCTCAGGGCTGTGAGCTGCTGCCAGCTACTCAGATATCACTCTGCTCGGATATAGGACGGGCCAGCTCTGGCTATTGGCATGCTGCCTTCATCCCTGGCATCTGCTTTCCCTCCACCCTACCTCCTGCCCTGGTTCCTCGGCAGTGGGAGTGCACAGTACTATTGTACCTGCCCGGGCCTCCAACCAGAGCACAGGGACCTTTGCCTGTGGGATAGAGATCCCTTTCTTTATGAGATTTCTGGGGCTTAGGGAGAGAATAGTGGATGCTAAATATGTATGGATGACAATTTCTGAGGGGTGTGGGCTGCCAGTGTGGGAGACAAATGTTCATGGAATAGGCTCTCAGAAAGTGGGTAACAGATGGCTATTTAGAGATATAGCTGATGAGTAGGAGTTAGGGGCAAACTTCCCAGGGTGTGGTTGATGGATTCTCAGGGGTAATGATGATGGGCCCCCATATGGCATGGATGTAAGATCTGTGTGGATCATGAGTATGGATGAAGGAGCCACACCAGGGAGTGGGATTCTTGGGGGAATGAGTGATGGTCCCTCAGGACTGGAGACAGATAGCTCCTGGAGGTGGGAGATAGCTAGTTCATTTGGGTAAAGGGTGGCAGGCCCTATAGGCTATGACAGCAGAATCATGGCTTATGCGTTTCCCAGGAGTTGATAACATGTTTCTCAGAATGTGATTGATGGGAAGTTATGGAGATGAGTGGTGGGTACCTCTTTCATCTGGGATAGCTGGACCATGCAAGGATAGGGGTGTTTCCTCGGGGTGGCAGTACCTAGGAGACATGGCAAGTGCATCGACTGCCCAGAACTGATGTGGACCATGGTCCTAGGCCAGAGGGTAGCTGGGCCAGGTGGCAGGGAGGCTTGGAGCCCTGGAGAAAGGTGGCCAGATTGGGTGCAGCAGCTGTTGTATCTTGAAGCACTGCACTGTTTTAACAACTGGTGCATTTCAGCCCATCCTGGCTGAACATCGGCTGTGTGGTAGCTCTTGGCAGGGCATAGGTGGTGACTTCCAGCCGAGCTGGCAACCTGTGTCATTCCTTAGATCCAGAGCATCACAGATGAGTCCCGAGGCTCCATCAGGAGAAAGAACCCAGCCAACACCCGGCTCCGCCTCAACATCCCAGAAGAGACAGCTGGTGATGGCGAGGAGAAGCCAGAGGAGGAGGTGTGCAGCTTGGGGGGTTTGGTTCAGGCCAGTGGGAGAGGAACATTTGCCACCAGAATGGTGGTCACCCTTCATTCATCCCTCAGGTGCAGCTGATTCATGATCAGAGTGCTCCCAGCTGCCCCAGCAGCTCACCATCCCCAGGGGAAGAACCTGAGGTAGAGGGCGAGACAGATCCTGAGAAGGTGCATCTCACCTGGACCAAGGACAAGTCGGCGGCGGAAAAGAATAAGGGTCCCAGTCCTGTCTCATCCGAAGGCATCAAGGACTTCTTCAGCATGAAGCCGTAGGAGCCTGAGCCCTGGGGCTAGGGCTGGGCTGGCCAGCTAGAGGCACTTGCTCACCATAGCAGAAAGAACTAGAGGGAGGGGTCCTGGCCTGGCAGTGGGCAAACCTAGCCCTGGTGCTGCCTTCGGTTTCTTCCTCGGAGGACTCAAGAGCTGGGTCTGACTGCTAAGTATCAGGACTCTGCATGTGGGAGGAAGGTGTAGGAAGGTGAGGGAGGGACTGTAGGCTCTGGAAGAGCAGGGCCAGTATCTGCCCAGGGCAGCGGGTGTGGCTCATACTCCAGCCTCTTCGTTTTCCTGACCCCTCTCTTTTTTCTTTCTCTCTTTGCTTCTGTTGTGTTTCCTGCAGGGAGTGGGAGAACTTGTAAGTGCTTCCGCATTTTTTTCATTTTCTTTCCTAGGTTGGCCAGGGTCTCTACTCGCCACACTCTCAAGGACCCCCAAGGGATCCCCCTGACCTCCCGGGTCTCTGAATAGCCCAGTCTGCAGAGGTCGGCGGGTTGGAGCAGGCCCTAGCAGCCTAGTTGTGGCCACAAGGGCGCTGAATCAAGCTCTTGCTCCCACAGCCTCACGGGCTCTCCTCCCCTCGGTCCTCCCACAGGAACCAATCCAACGTGCGGCGCATGCACACAGCTGTGCGGCTGAACGAGGTCATCGTGAATAAATCCCGGGACGCCAAGCTTGTTTTGCTCAACATGCCCGGGCCTCCCCGCAACCGCAATGGTGACGAAAACTGTATCCTGGGTGTAAGATTGGGGGGAGAGGGAGGTGGACTTTAGGGAACCTGGGTTGTGGCTTCGGGATGCGAAGGGCTGAGCCGGTCCTGCGTCCGTGTCAGCACCTCGGGCAGGGACGCGGGTGCCAGAGTTCCACGCGACCTCAATTCCTCGGGAGGCAAGGGGCACGGATTTTCTCCTTGACGGGAGCTCAGACATGGAGTTCCTGGAGGTCCTCACAGAGCACCTGGACAGGGTGATGCTGGTCCGCGGCGGCGGCCGCGAAGTCATCACCATCTACTCCTGAGGGCCAGGACCTGCCCACCCGGGCCCGAGCGCGCCCGCGGCCCCGGAGCCCCTTGCCGCGCCCCCCGCCGCTGTCACCGTTTACATACAGATCCTGTGCCCGAACCCTGGCCCCTTTCCCCGCTGCCTGAAGCCTGGAGGCCATGCCCGTCGGGGATGACTCAGAGAGGACGCCAGGAGGGCGGAGACCAGAGCCCTGGGCGCCCGCTGTCCCGCGGGTCTGTGGCCGCGGTGGCGCTGCCTTTTTTCTAAATCTGGCCTCGCCCCTCTGGAGGAGACGATGCAATAAACGTCGGGAGCAGACGCGAAGAGAGGAGCTGGGGCCCCGAGGAGCCCCGGGTAGTCCCCGCAGCCCCCTCCCCTCCCTCCTCCCGCCGCGGTCCTCGCTCTACGTCTCTGCGCTGCTGCGATGGCCAAGAGGCGCGCGGGTGCGAAGGTCGCGTCTCCACCGCCCCTTCTTGCTGAGCCGCGGGGCGCGGCCGAGCCTATACATAGTGTACAGGAGACATCGCGTGTATTTTTAACGTCCCATATTTATGTAACTAGAAGCGCAATGGACTTCTCGCCACAGCCGAGCTCGCCCGTTGGGGGCGCCCAGGGGAGCGGGGGCCTCGGGAAGCTGGGTTTTCTTGACGTCCGAGACTGAGAGCCGAAGAGCTTTAGGCTCAGGCGGGGGTCGAGGCCCTGGTCCCTCGACACCCCCGCCCTGCTCTCGTTCTGCGTTGGCTTCCCTCTCTTCCCTCCAGTTCTTATCAGAGACAAGGTGAGACAAATGTCCAGCTTTTCCTGGATTCGCCTCCCCGCGGATGAGTTTCCACTGCAGCTGCAGAGACCTGCGTCTGCTCGACGGCTCTTATGCAAGTTGGGGCCAGGATAGGGGAGGAGCGATCCTTAAGGGGAGAAACCCAGAGAGGTCCGCGCCCCACCGAGGAAGCCCCGCCCCGGTGCCTTCGCTGGGGAGCAGGCATCTCTCCTCAGTTGGCTTGTCGCCTGCTCCCCCCGTTCCATGGCTCCTCGCCAAAGACTGAAATCGTGGAGCTGGAGGCAATTCTAGTTTAGGGGCCAGACCCACTGGGAGGCCCTAGCACCTCCCCTGATGTTCCCTCTCCTGGCCCTTTCCGCAGCTGTGGCCTCGGGGAACCAGCTGCCTACCCAGTGCTCTGAGGCCGGGTCCTGCTGCTAGGCCGCGGCCTCTAGCTTGTCTCCCAGGCATCCTGGCCCAGGGGAGGGCTGGAGTCACAAGCACTTTGTTCTCAGCGCCTCTCTGCCCTCCTCTAGCTAGAATCCAAGGCCTCCAGCATTCCCCAACTCCAGTTCTGGGCGCTTCCGCTCCACCAGCCCGGTCTGTCAGAGGCATCCCTACCCCTTTTGGCCCTTAGAAAAGGCATTTGGCGGGTTCCCTTCCCCCAGGGCACGTTTCTAAGGGGGGTGGGGCGGGGCACTGACACAGGCACTGCATGGTCATTCCAGCGTCCTCTGGGATTGGGTACAGTACCTCCAGCCCCAGAGCCCTGACCTGTGCACCTAGACTTTCTGCCCACTCCACAGTGTTGGGGCCACTGAGTACACCTGACCTCACCGCCTCCTTTCCTTTGAGCCCAAGGCAGCGAGATGCAGCTGGTGCCATCCAGAGGGCCAGGGGCACGTCTAGAGGGCTGCAGTTAGGTCAAGGACTCTGAGGTTTGATCAGGGGACCAGACTGACTCTTTCAGGTAATAGAAAGGTAGACGTGTCAGACCCAGCCCTGCGCCCTTCCCAAGACCTCAGAGAGCCATGGGTCCTGCCTGCTGGGACCTGAACGTTCTTGGCTGAAGTGGTGGACTATAAGGGGAAGGAGGCTGTACCAACACCAATTAGGGAACCAAAGTTGCACTATCTGGGCCCAGACTGTCTGGTTGGCAAGAGCAGTTTCCATTGATGAAACAAACATCCTACAACAAAAACCCAAGTTTTCTGTGCTACATGTGCAATATTTGTTATGAATGTCATGTCATTCATCAAATTCTTTATAATCACTGTAGCTAGATGTTTCATGTCCATTCAAGTGACTTTTATTCTGAGTGCAATATTTCAATAGCCTTGTAGTGATAACTAGTGTTGCTTTTGTTTTAGATGATCTCTGTGCAGGGCAATGCAATGAAGTTGAAAACCCTTGTAAATAGGAGAGGTTGCAAACCAAATCAAGAGTATTTATTACTATTATTACTATTATTAGGCCTGCCTTTAATTTTCGGTGTTTCAGTATTCCGCATCCTGCCTCAGTATTGATCTTGTGTTCTTTGTGCCAATATGAAAAGGAGAGGGTTGGTTCTTTCCTTTACTGTTGAATGCTCCCATTTAATGCTTTAAGGCTTTTACTGTATTTTTTAGACTCCCATCTGCACAAAATGCAATAAAAATAATTTTATTATACCCTTCATAGCCTGAGGTGTGCTGTTTGGATGCTCTGGGGTGCCCTCCTGGAGGAACCCAGATTCTCAGTCAGAAACATTAACTTTGGTAACAGAAGAGCTCAGCTGATGCCACAGGCCTGGGTGTAGTCCATGTGCACTCGGCATGGCCCCAAGCCCAGCTCCTGATCCTGGGAGGCTCTTCCTGAGGGTCGGGCTGCACGGACATCCCATCAGTCTGAAGCCTTCTCTAGGGGAGGCTCAGTCCTGCTGGTCTCACTTGCAGGAAGCTTAGGCCACTCACCCCAAGTTTACTAGAGGCTTTCTAGGCTTCATGTAGATTCTGCCAACTGCCTACACAGTAGATAGAAGAGGCCTTCCCAATGGTTCTTCTACTTCTAGGACACACCTGCTGGCACACTGTGCTCTAAGAGAAGATGTTGAACGGCACTCTAACTATCCAGCAGGCTTTTGCTTATTTTTGTACTGGAGATTCAACCCAGGGCCTCTGGCTGAGGTACATCCCTAGCTCATTTTAAAATCTTGAGACAGGGTCCTACTGAGTTGAACAGGCTGGGATTGAACTTATACTATTCCCGCCAGACTGCTGAGTACAGGTGTGTACTACTTGCCTCGCTAATGCTTCTCCCTAGGTGAGCTACACAAGGTAGTCTTAAGAGAGTGTGAGGCCTGATTTCTAGTTGAGGACAAGAAAGGGCAGACACTGGTCCTTAAGGCAGGGATCCCCATGATCCTTGGAAAGTGTCCTGCATATAGGCGCTGCAGATATTCATACCCACAATAAAGTTCTTTTTCATTTTAATTAAAAAGTAATCATTTCATTTTAACAACACAAGAGTTCCAAAGGGGGGGGGGGACCCACTATATAACACGAACAGTTCAGAACATAAACTGCTGCCATTTGGGGACCTTCGGTTTTCAAGCCATTGCTTGCTCAGCCACTGGCAGGACTCAGCTGAAGTCACTGCTCTGCCCTGGCCTGCCAGAGGCCCCTTGAGATTTGATCCATAGGACTCTTAACAAGCACAATCCCTAGGAAGAAGGCAGATTCCTTTGGCTCCATTAGAGCAGCAGCCAGCAGCCCTCCAACAATCTCACTCTGGCTCAAAAGTCATGAATACCGACCATCGAGAACATGTTCAGCTATCGAAAGCCTGACAGCAAACATTCCCTGCCTCCTGCTGCTCAGAAAACAAAACTAGAGTCTGGATGAAAACAAAAGCCTGGGTTTTTGAGACAAAAACTCAAAACAAGTCCCTGAAAAGATGGGTGTCCTCTATTGGTCTAGGGCTGCTTTCTCAGAGCAGACTCCACAAAGCACTGCTTGCTGGAGGGAGGCAAAGATGGAAACGTTACGAAGGAGAAGTGGAGGGCCAGATTCAGTCTGTTTCAAACTGCTGGTGACTGGAGCCGTTCGGTCCACTGGAGATCCTCCAACGAAATGGAAGAAAGACTCCAACAAAGAAACCACCACTCTGATGCAGGCAAAACGAGTTCCTTTTTCTGTGGCCACCACGGTCCTTCTTCACCAATCCATCACAGCTGGTGACCTACATCCTTGAGCAGAGTCCCACACTCACGGGGGGACATGGTGATACTGTGCCTGCTGTGCCCAGCTGCTCCTGTGAGAGGAGCCAGGAGCTCAAGCTCTTCGAGATGCGTGTGAACAGGAAAGCCTTGCTAGGCCCAAAATGAACAGAGGTGGTAGTCACTGTTCACGTAACACGCCACTCCAAACTCACCAACTAGGATGTGACTTCTTCCTTTCTTCCCCCAAATCCAGCAGAGAGAACAGAGAAACCCCATCAAATATAAACTGAGCCTAGACATTGGTAACTGCCTGAACAACCAAGGAGATATTTTCTACCAAAAACCAAACCAAAACAAGACTCCCCCAAATGCAGTATAAACTGATTCTGTACAGAACAAGCAATACAGCCTTGGGCAGGGAGGAGCAGGTGGTAGAAACAGGACATTTGATGTAGACCTGGAGAGCGCAAAAAACCACCTCCACACCACTCTATTTAGAATGAAGTGGAAGGAGGCCAGGGGATGAGGGTACTGGGAGCAAGTAGTTGAATGATTCAGCCTCAGTAATGCCTCTGGTAAGATCCCATGGGGCCTTGGGGCCGCCCCACTTGTGCTGTGGTTTGGCTGACCAGGTGGGAGAGAGCAGGGCCACTCTGGATCAGGGTGTCCAGAGCCTTCTGTACGCTTGGATTGTCAAAGTTAATACCTGTGGAAGACACTGGCCTCTGGGTAGCCATGTTGCTAGCAGGTGCTAGGCAACTGGAAGGCTGGCCGAAGAGCCCTTGGGAAGGAGCCCCAGGCCTGGGGCCCAGGTTCCGAGTAGATCCTGCCTGTCCCAAAATATTTGGAGGCTGACTGCCAGAGGCCTGTGATCTTTGCTGAGGCTGGCTGTTTGATGCTGTGGAAAAATTCTGGTTCTGGGTACTTCCGGCAGCAACTGAGGGTGATGCAGAGCTGCTGTTGGCCACAACAGTGCCACTGTTGAAGAGGCTGAGGATTTTGGCCTGAAGCTCTTGCTGGGAGGTGGGGGGTGCAGCTGGAGTGGGTGTAGCAGAAGGGAGCACTTGGCCACTCTGGAGTGGCTGGGAGCTTGGCTGTGTCTTCAGTGAGGCACCCGAGGTCGCCCCAAGTGGTTGGCGGGAAATCGGGCCTGGAAGACAGAAGACCAAGGAATCTGGTTACAGTACCCCCTAAGGGCAGAAGGCCTAGTGGCCCAGGGAAGCACAATAATCACTGAATCACATCAATATCACAGTACACAGATAATAACATCAACTTCCCAAAGGGGCCACTTCATAGTACGTGCCATTTATAGAAAAACGTGGTTCCCGAGAGAATTCCCCAGAATGGTGTGTGTACTGGTGCATCCATCTTGGCCACTAGGGAGCCAGCAATACTGGACCACCCACCACCACCACCACCACCACCGTAACTTCAGGAATCAGAATTCAGTACTTGAATCATAAGTTATCATTATCATTAATTACATCAGCATGGGCGGCCCACAGAAGAACCCGAGAGACGGGCTCATTTCCCTTACCCACCCCAAAGAGCCCTGGGCCTACTACCCTCCCAACAAAGCCTGGGGATTAGAGAAATGCAGAGTCAGAACTTCACCTCGGCCCTGCCACGTAGCTCACCAGGCAGAGAGTCGGTGCTGCTCCTCATAAGTCGCTCCTTTCGCTCTCGAAGGTAATTGATGATCTTGTCTGTCTCTTCCGCAGTGAGGTACCTGTTATCTGCCAGCAGGTTGATGAGGCTCTGTATGGCTGGAGGGTGACCCCCACGCACTCCTTCCTCAGGGCCTCCTCGCTCCCTTTCCTGTAGGATGGCTTCATCAGCCATCTTGGCTGCCTGTCTGGCAATCTCTTCACGTTCCTTCTCCCGGCACTCATTCTTGTAACGCTCATAATTTCTGGCCACCAGCACCATGGCATCTGCCTGGGGCATGTTGCGATGCTCTGGAGGAGGGGATGACATGAGTTATTTTCTTCCATGACAGATTTGAGTTTCCACCTGCTGTATTCTACCAAGCCTTTTCTAACCTCTAACCAGCAAGGAAACAATTTTGGTGACAAAAAGCCTTAAGACTGGGAGTGGGAGGGGCAGGGAGGGAGACGAGAGGTGAATGAGTATCTTTGGTGGGGAATACATACCTTTTTTTTTTTTTTTTAAACATACCTTTTATAGAGCTATTTCTTTGGGGGAATTCCTGGATCACAGACTTGTAGTAGAAACCAAAGAAACATGACAGCCTCCCACAGATTCAAAGAGACCACGTGGGGACTAACCATGGGAGGCAAGCCCAGCAGCCTTCAGACCAGCAGCAGGAGGCCAAGAAGCCCTCTGTAAAGCCTGACTCTACTGTGCTCATCAGGACAGAGCTAGTATTGATTTTGAATTCACCAGTTCAAAAGACAGGGATCAAGAACAAACTGACCCTAAATAACCTCCTCTACTCACTGGTGGACAACAGCGTCTTGCAGGGTGATAAGAAGATGTCTTAGAACCTTACATAAATATCCTCACATATTTTGAAGACCGTTCCTCAGAGACAAATGATTCACTAGAGGCTCTCACATCTGCTATGGCTATGAGTGTCATAAGGCAAGGCCATCAAGCTGGTTGAGTCTCAAGGCTCTGTGCTCAAAGCTCTAAAAGCTACTCTGGATAAGTAAAGTAACATGGCTTGACCCTCTAGGGTTAGAACTTCCTATTTTCATAGCCCATCTGCTTACTTCTCCAGTATAATGATGAACAGCATCCGGAATGCCTGTGGTATTGTCTGTCCCCCATTTAGATAGCTGGGAAAAAGCAAAGATTCTATTGTAGTCAGTGCAGTACGTGCTGGAGAGAGCTAGATCTCACTACTGAGAGCTGACACTGTATATTTCATTCCAACTCTCTCATCAGTGACTTTGTACTGGTAGCTTGAAATGATACAGTAGGAGTACGCATATAACAGAAACCAGCACATGCTAACCCCTATCCCACACCCCGGAACTAGTTGCTATTTGTCAGCACTTACTGTGTACACCTAATGACTGAGCAGACAGCAGACTCAGAGCTGTATCACTGACAGCATCAACACAAATAAATGATGTCAATCTCTAGAGCACTAAACTTAGAAGGGCTCTATCATATCGGAACTGACATACATGTCATCTGACCAAGACCTACTTCTTTTAAATAAGGCATAGAAGAATAAATGTGCTATATGAGGCTGCGGTCTACTTGGGTCTCCATACCTTGTGGAGTTCCAAACATAATGTTGACTGTACAGGAACGGTGAATCTGGTGTTGCTGGGTGATGACAATAGCGAAAGGAGACCCTCCCCTGCTAACATCCTCCAAGGCTTGTGATAGTGACACCTCTGTGTTGAGGAAGATCAAATCCACAACCATGCCTAGATCCCGGACCTTCCGTCCCACAGATTCAGCGTAATCTCTGTAAGAACAAGTAAGATTCAGCTGAGCACTCCCTGATCAACTCTCAGTGTGCGCTGCTGTGCCTCAGCCAGCTGCCTGTGCTCCAGCAGAGAACTCAGCATCTGGCCCACCTGGGTAGCATTAGGCTCCAATGATCTAGATCAATTCCTCCTTTATAATGGGTCTTCTAGAACGTCTGTAACTCGCCTAAGGTTACACTGGAAGTTGCCAGTAGCACAGTATTTGGTATGTTTTTTTTTTCTCTCTCCAGTGCAGCGGTCTTTTCTTAATACTATTCGGCTGCCTAACATTTGGGGCATTTACATGTCTTTGGGGAGGCTATACTACACAGTGGGAAAAGTAGAGGCTTTAATACTAGAGAATGGGTTTGGGTTCCAGCCCTAACATCTGACTGCCAAGTAGTGAAGCTTTTAAAGCAACTCCATTTACTTCTTACCAATGTCAATTTCTTTCATCATTATTTTTTTAACCAATAAAACAAGAATATGTCAATTTCTATGACATATGGTTCAGTTCCTGAGACATTTCCTTGATTTCCCCTCCAATCTAAATTAGATGCCTGGTAGTCTCTTCTCACAGGACTCATCACTTGTATGCTTATTTTTATCATCATTCCAACTAGGCTGTGAGATCCATATGAGAAAGGGCTGTGTTTGCTTATTAGAGCCCCAGTACCTAGTGTTTACCATACACAGAAAACTTCTCAATGAATGTGAAATATGATTACTGTGAAGATTAGAGTGTAACACATTATCATGCATCCAGAAAAAGCCACATACAGTTAAAGTAGCATCTATCTCTCAACAAGATCACTTAAGACTGTGAACTTTGCCTGCGGCTTGATGTCTCAACACCTATTTCCCTAGACACTGCCGTGAAATTAGCTCTTTAACCCCAAACTACTAGAAAATAACATGAAGTTACTTACTACCTACCTAGGGAAAGGGAACACTTTTAAGCCTTCAAGTTGTTATCCTCCCTTGTGCTTCTCCGCTCTGCCTCTTCACGGAAAGAATGTACACAGAGGTGGGAGAGAATAGTGCTATGAACCCTGGCTGGGCTGGCACGGTCATCATCTAACAATTCTGCAAGGCCAGGGCACTTCACAAGCAAGCTTGGTTCTTGGCTGACGACTGTGGAGACTCAAAGTTCTAGGAATTCAGGGTTATCTTTGTTTGACTAGTATCTATTCCGCTTCTTACACTTGCAGCCCACATAGTTGGACAAAGCTAATCACACTTCTTGCTCTAGGGCTGAGCATATTTCAGTCTTGACCAATCAGAATGTTTTAGTATCCTGGCCAAAGTAACAGGACCAAGGATAAGAAAGTGAGCTGGTCAACTGAACGAAAATACTTTTTAGGATTTCAGGTAAAAACACTGGAAAAGATAAGTTCACTTTTCAATAGGCTTAACAAGAAGATGCATTTAGGGACAGTGTCACCTATCTTCCAGGAGAAAATCTGTATGAACATGAAGACAAATCAAGGAAAGCAGAGCTGAGAAACCAACACAGACCACATCTTGAAGGCACAGTCTGAACCTGGATTATGTCTTTCTGGCTATGTCTCAGTTTCCAGGTAAGCTAAATGAAAATTTCTATGGCTGACGAGACAGTTCAGTGGACTAAGCACCTACTTAGGCAAGCACAGGGACTGGGGTTCAATCCCCAGCACCACCTGCTGTACCAGCCTACCCCTGGGTGTGCTGAGCCAGCTACTGGAGACTGGGTGTGGTGGCACATGCCTGTAATTCCAGCACTGGGGAAGCTGCAAACGGTTTAGACTCACAGCTGCATAGTGAGACTCTAACAAACATGTGAAAGAAAGACAGACAGACAGACAGACAGACAAGACAGAAAGAGAGGAAGGAAATTTCTTTTTGTGGCTTAAGCCAACGTGACAAGCTTTTCTATCACCTATATTTATAGCAGTATCAGAATATACATCCACAAGTTTGACTGTCTCCGCTCCCAGAGAGGCTGAGTCAGCCAGAATCTTCATTTCCTGTTCTCACGATTTAAAGAGGCCTAGGGGAACCTGCAATGCCCCGTCCATAGAAATCACCATCTCCTCTAAGGAACCCTGGGTAAACTTAGATGTCATGGGTGAACTACTTCAAATTATTGATACAGGGGCAGCTCATTCTGTTCTGATTTTTTTCCCTCTGGAAAACTCTCCTTTAGGTCTATAGCCATAGTTCAGATTGAGGGCATCTCTATGTAGATTCTTTTTTTTTTTACAGAACCGGGGATTGAACTCAGGCCCTTGCGCTCGCTAGGGAAGCACTTACTCTACTGAGCAATCTCCCCGGCCCCTCTATATAGATTCTTTATTCCTGTTCTTGATATATCACTTTGAAGGCTAAATGTTTAATCATGAGTTTCTAATTGTCCTACAACATCCTGTTCCCTTGCTAGGGAGAGATGTACTAGCAAAGTTGGGGGCAATTCTCAAATTCTGGCTAAGGCCAAAATGAATTTGACTTATTTGGACCATACCAGGTCTCCTTGACCAAATTAGCCAGTAAGTGGGTCATGCTGCATGGTATAATGGAATACCTGGTGAGGCAAATTCTGCTATGCCAGTAGTACAAGACTCCAAGACTCTACCTGATGTCCTAACCAAGAGCAGTATCCAATCAAGAAGGCATGTACTCTGTTGTTGCTTTTACTGCCTTCTGCTGCCATGAACTGCTCTCCTCTGTGAAGCTA
>NDGN011283432.1:0-13636 GCA_002564285.1 Tympanoctomys barrerae | reverse complement strand
TTAGTCCGCTGAGCTATCTGGCCAGTCCTAATTCTTGTCATTTTTTAAAGCAGCTCTAGAAGTCCTCTTCCACTGCACTCTCATGGCTACCTCGATGTCCTGAATAGATTCAAAACATGCACCTTTCATTGGAGATGCTGACTGTGGAGAGAAGGCAGAAGTTGCGTGATACCAGATCTGGTGAATAAGGTGCACGAGGAGACACAAGGATGTTTTTGTTTGGCAGCGTTTACCGTAGACACTTTCAATTGATTCAGGATATAAAGAGATAGTCGCACAAAAATCCTCATGAAAGAAGAGTTTCAGAACTGCTTCATAAATATCAAGAAAGATGAGATAAATGTGTTCCAAGGTAGGAAGAGCACTTTGAGGGGAACTGATGGCAATGTGTCTTTTACTGTAATAAATGTTCAATCACTTCAATAGTCACGGCATATTCAGATCACATCATATATGTTTGTATGTATTTACTGTACAACCAAAATAAAAATAAATAAACGTTCATATTCCAATCCTCATAAATATTATCTTGCTACATAGCATAACACTGCAGATGAAATCAAGGTTGACAATTAGGTGATAGTAAAATATGTATAAGTAACGTCGGTTTTCTGGGCAGGCCCAGTGTCACTGCAAGGGTCTATCTAGGTGAAAGGAGGACAGTAATTTGGAGCAAGGGAAGGTGGCCTTGGATAGACCTGGCTGGCCATCCTGACTAGAGATGAGCTGAGGCCTACAGGTGGCTTCCAGAAGCTGAGAAGGCAAAGAAAGGTTGGAAGAGCTCTACGCTTCCACCATCCATCACTACCACCAGGGGCGCTACAGCATCCATGGTCCCTGTGGACAGGGGGCAGAGCCTTGGGGACAGCAGCAGGGACTCTCAGCCTGAGGGCCTAGAGGTACAAATCCTTAGAGAGCCCCTGGTTCTGGAATCACACAGATGGACTCAATCACTTCATGCCTCTGTGTCCTCTCCTATAAAGTGGAGACAACGGAGATGGGCATGGCAGTGTACATGAATCATCCCAGCACGCTGGGAGTCTGAGACAGGAACTTGGAAGTTGGAGGCCAGCTTGGACAACTTAACAATGGAGTTAGACCCTGGCTCAAAAGAAAAATATGATGTGCTGGGGATGTAGCTGAGTACAAAGAGCCTGGGCTCAACACCCAGCACAAAACAAAGTGGAGGTAATAATAGAACCCATCCCACAGGAGATTGTCATGTGAACTGAATTAAAAAATTGTATACAGAGCCTTTAGCTCAGGCCTCCCTCATCCCTGAGGTCTCACCACTAGCATGAGCACCTGCTGGATTACAGCTCAGAACTGACTCTTTCCAGCCTGTACGGGACTCACAGTCCCAGAAGTCCAATTGGGGCCAAGCCCAGCAGTGGTGGTCTTTCTGATGCAGACCAAGCCTGGAAGCTGTATGCCGTCCTAGATAGCTAGCAGTGCAACTGTCTAAGTTTGTCAACCTTCCACATTATTGTGTTTTCAGGGATATTTTTCATGACCGAATGGCAAGCAGTGCCTAAGTATGGACCGCACAGGTGATCAGACGAAGGCTTTGCAGGGAAAGGCTCCAAATGGAAACCCAAGAATGTCAGACATTACATGCACTTAAGGGATATAGCTGATAAAACGGCCATCGCCAATAATGGGATTTCAATTATCCACACCTGAGTGTGTCTGTGAAGCTAGGTATTCAATTGTTAGTAAGTAAAAATGGAAATCATATTTAATTATGAAACTTGAGCTTATCATTTTATCTTAATATGATAATAAAAACTTTTAAAAGAAAGTTTTGTCACATACAGGCATGAATTATGCTAATTATTCTATGTGAGACCTCAGGGAATTCCTCTTTACTCAAGAGAGCCCAGGCAAGCCAAAAGTTTGTGTGGCCATTGTGTAGATGGTCTGCATATCTATCTCCACAGTAATCCCTTGGGGAGGGTCTCCTATCTCAGTCTCAGAGCTCACTACTTCTTGATGACCAGATTCTACATGGCAGATCTATGCTGAACAAAGCCTTAGCATAGGATTAAACTATCTTTCTAAGCTGAGGCCAATGAGTATCTCTTGAAAGAGAGCTGCTCCCTGGATTTCAGGTTCTCTAGGGCAAGGTCTAAGAAGAGATACATGCCTTCTGTGTGCTCCGTGAGGGACTTCTCTTGCACCTGCCCTAAGATCACAGAAACCTGACAAGGCACGACCATCTCTCTGCTCTATCCATGATGACCAGGAGACCTGGGAGTATAGGCAACTTCCCTAAATGCAGAGCACATGAGCAAGGACTGAGCTGGACTTAGAAACCCTGTAGCTCAATAACACCGAAGCCCACGCTCTGGCCACCACTAGCCATTAAGACATATCTTGTGCCAGGAGCCATTACTAAGTGCCAGAATCCATTCTAAATATTTAAAACACCAAAATCCATCTAATTTGAATGTAGGCATTATTAGCCATATTTTACTGAGCAAGAAACTGAGACAAAGGACTTCAGTAGACTTCTCATGGTTGACATCAAGAAGTCAGGACTCAGTCCTGTGTGGGTCCCAGGCCTGTGTCAGCACTTGGCTTCTCTGGATGGCAGGATCCAATGGGACCAGTACTTCAGTCTGAAGTGCAGAAACAGGAGCAAAATAAGCAAACGATCCAGTCACCACCAAAGCAGTGCTCCACCCAGTTCCCAGGAGAGAACACCAGGTTTTTTAAAAGTGAAAGTCCAGGGCCTCAGGGAGAACCTTCCTTCCAATCAAGGCCCACTGAGGATAGAACAGTTTTGACAGTCTGCCCATGTACAACCTTCAAGAAATTAATTCTGGGGTGTCCACCCAACCTTGCACCCCTAGGGGACATCCTACCTGGCTGTGGTATCAAATTTTTTTACACATTGCTGGATTTGACTTGCTGGTATTTTGCAGATTTTTACTTCTATGTTCATGAGATATATTGGTCAGAAGTTCTCTTTGCTTGCGAAGTTTCTGTCTGGTTTGGGTGCTAGAGTGATGCTGCCTTTATTGAATGAGTTAAGACGTGTTCTCTCTGCATCTATCTTCCATGAGAGATTTAGAGATAAGAATAGCCTTCCACCCAGTAGTAAATAGGGTGCTCATTAGCAAACCACACACCAAAGGAGGCAGCCTGTTTTTGGCTCCTGGCTCTGCTCCTCAGTGATTGAACCAGTAGTTCTGGTGGTCACTCAAAGGAAGGGGATGATCTCTGCTTTATAGGGACCTGGTGGGTGCTCGGTGTGAAAGTCACAGGAAGTAATTTCTTCAAAGTATGCAGCAGGGGTCTGGCCACTGAGAAGGTACTCAGGAAACATGAAATTTTTGACACTGGGTCTCCTCCATGCAGCTCAACCCACCTCAGGCCACAGCCTGGGACACCACTAAGCCATCTCCTCTCACCCAGCCCTGAGCTATTTCCAGAGGTTAGTTGCCAAGCTGGCACAACTTAGATCACAGCACTGTCCCTGGGAGGTAGAACACTGCTGTTAGTTCCCCAAAAGTCCAGCAATTAATTTACTGAACTGAGTTCCTTCCACTAGCCAGCCCATTGCCATAGTAACCGGCATTCCTTATTCAGGGGCTCGGGGGAGGGGGAAGACCAATGCTGAGCAGAGAGCAAATTAGAGACAGAAAATGAGACTGGGCGACTGGTAGAACATCCGGGGTAGAATCTGAGCTCTGCTTGCCTTGGGGCTCTGTCTGTGGAGGATGGGGGCTGGGTGAGGGCTGGGTGCTTGTTGCTGGGTGATGGAGTGTGCTCTGAGGAGGAATCTACATGGCGTGGTCAGGCCCAGGTCACTGATCTGGGTCTTTCTTTCTGTTGCAGGTCCAACTCCAAGTTTGTGGCAAGGCCCTGCGGAGCTGTCTGTGATGCAAACTGTCCTTACACAACACAGAGAGCAACAGA
Source organism: Tympanoctomys barrerae (assembly GCA_002564285.1). Classification (NCBI taxonomy): domain Eukaryota; kingdom Metazoa; phylum Chordata; class Mammalia; order Rodentia; family Octodontidae; genus Tympanoctomys; species Tympanoctomys barrerae. The sequence goes on along the minus strand of NDGN011283432.1, from coordinate 9,712 downwards.
GGGCCAGGTGGCTCTTAGGCCAGCAGGGCTGCTGGAGATCCAGCTAGGCTCATGGGAATTCTGTATCCCAAGACTTGAAACTCCACTTTGTGTGACCTGCAGCATGTTCTCGCTGTTCAACTCATACAAACTGAAGGCTTCCTCTGAATCAGGTTGGGTATTGCTGCTGTCACTGCGTGGCTTCTCGTAGAGTAGTGAGCACAGTGATGCAGCTTGTAGATCTCTGAGTTCTCATTCCCAGCTGCCGTGTACCAGCTGTGCAAACCAGGGAAAGTCTTTAGCTTTCCTGGACCTCAGCACTCTCATGCACAAAGTAGGAATAAGGCATTAACCTCACAGGTCTGCTGAGTTTATTGAAATGGAATAGGAAGCTTAGAACACACCTGGTCATGAAGAATGCTCAGGGATCACCATTTTTATTATTTTCAAATCTTTAGCTCTTCTCCTGTAATGTTGGAATGATAACCCCTGTTTGAGGGCTGTGGATGTGGTCATTTTAATAGAGCAAAGTGTTGTCATACTTGTCCCATTTGGCTACCCAGTGAGAGACAGGGCTCCTCAGCTACACGGAGACCTCAGCTGATGTTGCCCATGCAGGATACCAGGTACTTCACCACTGTAGGTTCTAGTCCAATCATGCTATAAATATACATTCAACACTTTACACTATTCAGTGCCCAAGGAGCATGCCGCCCAGTTAAGGAGATAGACAGGCAAAGCGAGGTTTATACACCCACATGCTCTGTGCTCTAACAGAGGGGTGGCCAGAGACCTGGAAGCTGGGAGAATGAGCTTCTAGCTCAGGCATACGCATGTAACTCAGGTGAGGCTTTCAGGAAGAGGTGGTATCAGGGCCGGGCCGAGAGGGGCTTGAGAGAGTAAGCAGGCTGACAGAGGGTGCTTCATGGAGAGCAGTCTACCTCCCATCTGCTATGGCTCATGAAGTGAACAGAGTGTGGGATTTGAGGAGAGGATGAAGGATAATAAAAGTCAGGCTGAGGTTCAGGCTGGGAAACATGTAGGACCTGTTGGGGAAACAACACCCAAGGATAAAGAAAGAATTTCAAACAAAAGCAGCCTGGATATCTGTGTAGTGACCCAGAGCAAGCGTTCAGACTTTGATTCCAGGGCCCTTGGAAAGTCAGTGGATATGGAGATGGTATCTACTGACGTGGCTTAGGAATTCTGTCCACAGAAATGCAGTGTCAGGACCAATAAGTGGCCAGATGTTGTAGCTTGAATCTACATGTTCCCAGTCAAAGCTTTGCACTCATAAGTGGTTTTTTTTCAGAGCTGGATCTAGAATGTGTGATACTGAGATTAATGTTTTGAGGTACTAAATTAATCTGATAATTGATTTAGCATAGTTCTGGGTGTGGATAAAGGGAAGGCCTGCCCTGGCTGAGCACTGAATAGGTTCATGGCTTAGACAGGATAAAGGGAAAGGGAGACTCACTGCTTGCTGCTTACTGCCTTCTGCTTGCCTTGCCAAGGGTTGTTTCTCCTCTGTGATGTTCCTCTTTCATGCTGCCCTACTCTGGAACCAGCTGACTATTGACTGAACACTATAAACTGTGAGCTGAAATAAACCTTTCCTCTTTTAACTTTATTTTTTTAAGTTTTTTTTTTTTTTTAAGTTTTTTTCCCCCTTGTGCAGGGTCTCACTATGCAGTGAGGACTCATAGTGATCCTCCTGATTTGTGCCTCCCTAGTGGTGGGATTATAGTCTTTTAACTTTAGGGGTTGGATTTTTTTTTTTTTGTCTCATCAATGAAAAAAGTAAATAAGACAGATTTTTTTTCACCAGGAGTGGGGCTGCTGCTGTAACTATAGTTGACTATATGGTACAGGGCCTTTGGAACTGGCTTGTGGAAAGAGTGTGAAAAAGTTTGGTTATGTTGGCTCAAAGAGCAACCCTAGAATGCCGTAAGGTAAATTTGATGGGAGAGTATGCTTAGAGCTCAGAAGACAAGAATGCTGATAGAAATCCATTTGGTAAAGCCCAGGCTCAGGATGTTTCAGTGAGAAACAAAGTCTACACTGACTATTCAACTCCAGACAATGTATGCCATACTTTACCAGAACATTTGTCTGCATTATTCTTTATATAGATATTTTGCTTGAGACTGAGACTAAGGCTAATAGACTAACTAATCAAGTGGACAAAATTGCAAGCCAGTTTAATGTTAAGGAAGTGGCTTGACTACTGTTAGATCCTTTTGGTGAGATCTATGTTGAGAATAAAGAGCAAAGAAGCCAGTAGAATGATTCATGTTTTGAGTTGAGTCAGAAAGGAAGCGCCAATAAAGTTGCAGGCTGCAAAGATAAAGCAGAAAACTTGGTTGCCACAAAGGAACAGGATAATAGAAAAGAGAGCCTGAGGATATCACAAAAGCTAGCAGTAGTCATTCCTTTGCAGCCTCAAAAGTGTAAAGGTGAAAGACTTTATTTTGAGAAGAGAGTCACAGGGAACCATGCTCCAGAAAGGCAATGGTGTAGAGAACTTGTTCATTGTGATTGTATTCACAGTGCTTAGCAATTCAAGCTCTCAGCCCATACATCCAAGAGAGAAGGAAGCCTGGCTACTTCTTCATTTGGTGCCAGACAACAACATCATCCACATGGTGCTGATGTTCAGCACATGCATGATTCCATGAGGCAAGGTGCACAAGTTCCAGTAAGTCAAGTTGAGTTCTCAGAAGAGAGATGGACTCCACTGACAAGGAGTCTTGTGCTATATAAAGCTTGAAGGATACTTCTAGGAAAGACACAGAAGAGGCAAGGAAAGTTGCCACCAGAGAAAGCTCTTTGGAGAGAAGGCTCCAAGATATTGAAATGCCAAGAGAAAGCCACCACTTCAATACCCGAAACAGAATAATGTATGCTGCTGGTCAGCTGCAGGAGGATTACTAGCTTAGTCTCAAAAAGTAGAGGCCCTACGGCACTCATTCTTTCTTCCATATTCACTTCAAACCTCAAAGAAAGAGGAACAAAGAGGCAAGAGCTGTCCACTCTACCCACCCATGGCTCCCAAGGACAGTGGTCTAGTACTGGCTATGATATAAGGGCAGAGAGCTGTACACAGAGTGTAGGATTAGATTTTTATACTGGACCTGAGCAGATAGTCTTTGCTGTAACTCAAAGTGAACAGAACAGGTGGGATGTGATAAAAGAGTAAGGAAAGCACATGGTTGAAAACAGACATCAGGGAAACACACACCCGCTTCCTTGTCACATGCTGCTTACCTGCCGGTGATTCAAAGTTGTTCCATGAGCATGATTGCTACTAATCACCCCCTCAGATCACCCTACGAAGACATATAGATGCACAAAAAACATATTTCCTCCCTACCACTAACCCACTCAAGGTAGGCAAGTTCAGAGTAATAGCTCTTTACCATGAATTCAGTAAGATTCACTGAGCACCAACCACACAGCAGGTCCTGGGCTAGTATGAACATCTGTTCAGTCACATGGACTCCTGACAGCAGCCTCGTATCTTCCACAACTGGAAAGACTGCAGCCAGATCATTGCTCAAGATCATGTAGTTAGGAAGTGGATTCACACTCTGGTTCACCCAGCACCTTCTAAAAGGAATGTCGCTAAACATGGAAAAGAGGTCCTTAGGGGTCCCTCAATGGTGGATTGAGTAGTGCTGTTATATGTAACCAAAATATTCATAAATGTTGAACCACATGTTTCATCAAATTGAAGGCTGTTGTGTGGAACACACAGGTATTAAATTGAGTTGGGAGGAAAGAACCAATACCATGACCCTCGTGTACCATGCAAGTGGAGTTTCAGAGGCTGTTTGGATTCATCAGTCCTCTTAGTTCCTGCACACTTATGGCTATTGCCTGCCTTGTCCCAAGATCACCTTTTTCTTTCAAGTATCCTTCCGTTGGGCATCAGGACACATGCCTTGCTCTTGGTGGAAATTTCTTTGTGCTGTCAACTGACCTGGTCTCCATGAACATGCACCACTGTCCTGGCTGGAGTTCTCCTGGGAACAAATTGGCTCATCCTGGGCTCCACAGTTTCCCTAATGTTAGAGTTGGACAAGTGACATACACACTGATTCTGGTAGCACCTTGGGTAAAGAGGTGCATGTCTGCTGAGCTGCTTAGTTTGGCGATGCTCATGGCCACTGGCCACCCATGAAGGGAACACGTCACTGAACAGAGCAAGACAAGGATTTTCACTTAAGCGCCTTAACCTAGTCTTGCCCAGAATCTAGAAGTACTTAGTACTTCCAGGTCTTGTGAGAGAAACACCTCCCTGACCCAATTTTCCTTATAAGCCAGCTGGAGCTAGGGCTCTTTCACTGGAACTGTGGGAAATGGGCATTGGTGGTACACAACTAGGAAGCGGTATAGCCCCTCCCCACGAGATGCAGCCTTCTGTGCTTCCTGTAGCTTAGTTCCACATTTGTCTCCTTTTCTTCTTCTTTCAATGTTGCCAACTTCACATGGATCTGCTGTCCAGAATCTGCCTGTTCCACTTCTTCCTGCCAGGCCTACTTCCACAGCTATCCCAGATTCACTCACTGTGCGTTTTCCTGGCCCATGGCACAGAGCACAGGCTGGAGGATGGGCCTCCCTGAGCACAAGCAGATGTGATTGGCACTGTACTATCAGCATTCACAAACATCACAGAGCTGTCACAGTCCCATTCTTGTCCTTTCCATAATTTCACTGTGAAATTCTCCCCAATGCTCCACCCTCACCACACTGTCTCAGTTCATAGCACAGCAGGCCAGCTCCAATTACAGGGTCTTGAGGACATGAAGGATATTTCTGTTTAATGTATTTTAAGAGCATCTGTTCTAGTGAAGCAATGTTCATAAATAGAGCCCCAGCATGTGCACTGTGCACTGTTTTTGGAGGTGCTGTTCCAGCAGGGACCCTTCTCCCTAGGAGCAAATAATGAGAAGGTCCAGGCAGCACCTCCTGTGTGAGGTGCAAGTATCTGGGGTCACATGGCTTCTGTTGTCTTGGTTCCGGTCATTTCCCACCACAAATTTCATCTGCCTCATCTGTAAGATGGGTCATTGACCCAGCTCATCAGCCATTGCTTGAAGGGCTGAGGTTCTCCACTGTAGAGCTTGGCCAGCCAGTGCAATAGAGAGAGAACAGGCAGATGACCACCCTCAGGCACTGGAATAAAGGTCACTGTCCTTACCAGAGAACCCTTTGGGCTCACTTCATACTCACAGAGCTCTGTAGCATAGTAGAGTTCTGCTCTGAGAACCTCTGTCAGACTGCATGGACTACCCCAGCACTCTCTGTCAGCCCATGCTGGAATTCCCTCTCTACTCCTCTGTGACATTCATCTGAACTTGGATGTCCTTAATGACCAAGATCTCACTACTTTGCAAGATTCTGCAGATACCTTTGAATCCTAGCATGGTGGCACGGGAGGATGCTTCTGTATAATGCCACTGGAGAAAAGACCAGGAGCTGAGCTCAGACACATAGTGGGTTTCTTCCCCAGAGTACACCACACAACACCGAGGGGTCAGGCTACTGGGGGCCCCTCCCTTAAGCAACCCTACAGTCTCAATCCCAAGCTGCATGCTCTGGCCCTGGGTCCTCTCTCCATACCTCTGAGGACAGAATCTTTCAGAGCGTGGGGCACTAACCTTGGTACCAGACTATGCACTCATGACAATAGTACTCCGCATATTTCCAAAGGGCTTTGGTCATCGTGAGCATGAACACCATCAGACAAGACACATCTGTTCAAGTGAGTCTACCACGAAAGCCAAAGCAGGTACCTCAGTCTGACCGCTACCTGCTTTCTCAGGGTCATGGCCTCACATCGTGCATCACGAATCTTATTCTCCAAATGCAGCACAGCTCTCGCCTTCTCCTGCTAACATCAGCACTTTCTTTTCCTAACTCCTTGACATTGCTTATGCTGCTATCTCCAAGATGGTGCCTTTTCCTTGCCAGGGAGATTTATTTTCAGCCTTCAAAACCCAGTCTATTCATCTTCTCCTCAGTGAACCCTCCCTGATTTCCTAGGTATGGTGGAAGCTGGTCTCTTCCTCAGGCTCCTGTTAGCATCTCACAGGCAGTACTAAAAGATTGGTCTGTGTTCACCACTGAGTTCCTTAGACTTGCAGATGGCACCTGTCTCCTTTTCTTGGTCATACCTGGAAAATGAGTGGTCACAGAGCTGCTGCTCTGGAAGTCAAGGAAACAGAAACACATCAAGGAGTTCAGGTCTGAGCTGTGTGTTTAACTTTCTACCAAATAATTCTTTTTTTTTCCATAATAGATACTTTTAAGTGATCTCAAGACTCTTAACATCCCAAGAACAGAAAAATCATGTGGAGGGGCTCAACTCTTCTTAGTGTGGTCATGGGGTGTCTTTTCTCCTGAGAAAAACCCTTCAGCTCCCATTGGGACCTGTGACTCCACAGGAATAATCAGAGGCCAGGATCATACCAGGAGCATAGAGGGTGAGGCTGCAGGGTGGGTTCTCTCCCCTGGACTTGACTCACAGATGTACCCTGCCCAAGAAACCAGGATCCTATCCTTATCCACCATGAAATGGGATGTCCTGGCCCATTCCCTACTGGAGCATATACTTTGATGAAGACCAGAATCTCACTACTTTGCAGGATATTGCACATCTCTTAGAATCCTAGCACGCTGGGACAGAAGGATATTTCTATGTAGGACTGCTGAAGGCCTGTCATATTTGTTCACTGACCAGAAATCCAGACCCTAAGGATCATGTTCATCTTGTTCCCCAAGCTCTTCTCCTGGGCTTCCACTCAGAGCCTCTAAAAGGGTTCTGGAAATGACATACCCTAGGCTCAGAGAGATCCCCACCATGACCAAGGGCCAGGTTGCTAGAGTGCCTGCTTAGCAGCTCACCTCCCAGACCTGAGCTGGGAAGAAGGGCGGGACAGTGAGCATCCTGCCTTGAGGCCGGCATGTGAGGCTTCAGGCTGAGCTTGGAAAATGTCAGTATGCCATCCAATTTGAGCATTTCATTCACTTATTTTAGCTATAACTTAAAGTAAGCTGTAACTCTATTAATATTAATGTGACACCTATCATCTGTCAAGAGTTATACAGTGGTTTCAACTTCTTGAGAAGCACTTGATTATCACCAGGTTTAAACTGCTTCGTTCCACAAAGCTGTGCTGAGTCTCTCATGCACCCAGAAATGTACAAGAGCTAGTAGCTCAGAGCTAAGAGATGCAGCCATCACAGACCAAAGGAGCTCCGGTCTAGCACAGGCAGACACTCTGACAGGCGATCACAGCGGCTGATGACAGAGGCTTTGGCAGGCGTGCATGTGTGAAGGAGGGCTTGATGCCAGAGCCATCATGGTTACGATATCCAGATCATTTTTTTTCATAGGTCTTCTTCTGTCTTTGTACTACTTAGAGTGGGAGGGAGCACGGCACACACCCTACTGGGCTCATAGCAAGCATTAGACCCCAGAAGGCAATACACAGCATTTCATGGGTCATTGGCTTATAGATAATGTTTTTGTGTGTGTGTGTGTGCTCGTTTATTATTGTACCCAAATTCTTCAACCACTGGATTTGGATTGATGTGTATGTTTGGAAACAAATGAGCCTGTGACAGAGTATCTTCTAGAATGTCCCTACTGCTTCAACTGAGGGAAAACTGATATTATAGGGAGATTGTTATCACTGCTCTTGTAATAAGATGCTTTCATTACTTTTATAATTTAAAACTCTCTGACAAGGAATAGTATTTGAAAAGGAAAAAACAATGCCCAACTATCACATTTGGCTTTACATCTGAATTACATGTTTACCTGTATATGAAAGATACACAGTTACCTCATATTCATTTACATGAATTATACACATTTGTGCTTAATGGAGTTTGGCATGTTAAGAGCTAGGCTTATGTTAAATTATGAGTCTAAGTCCCAGTTCTGCCAGCTACTAGCCATGGGCCTTCCTGTCCGCAGCTCCAGTGAGTCTCTCCACAGCGAGTAACATAGCACAGCTGAGCCACAGGAGAGTGTGTTAGGCTGGAAGAAAGCCCAGGATACAGCCTAGCTCCCCTGTGTTTAGATGTAAGTAGGATCAGAAGACATTATTTTTTTGCAGGGCTAAAATATGTCATGGGAAGAGGACTTCATCTCAAGTATGTCCCAAAAGATGATCTAAGAACTTCCAGATAAAAGTGGCAGGGAAAGAGCTTTCCTCTGGAAGAAAGGAAGAATTTTTTACCACATGTTCCACAACGTACCTCAGGCTGTATCAGGAGGTAGCGATTCCTCCCCTCCTGCAGGGAGCAAAGTCCTGAAAGGAAGGTGGCAGGACTGGGCTGCAGGGTGAGAGGACCACACAACATGTCCTGAAGGGCCCCAGAGTCCCCAGACACACAATGCCTATAAAGAAGGGTGATCAGTTGTCAAAACCTTGTGTGGTCACCCTAAACTATACCCCAGTGAAATTGCAGGTTCGTCTTACTTTTATTTACATGTGGTAAGCACTTTTAACATCACATGTGTACTCTTACAATTGTTAAATCGACAATATACCATTGTTTTATCTTGTCACAATGTTGTACAGCAGATTTCTAGAATTTATTCATCTCAACCGAAGATGCCACACATAACTGAAGTCACATGCCCATTTTCAAAATGAAATTTCATGCAATATATTGTTGCAGTTGGCTTGCTTTCTCTTGGCTTTGGGACATTATGAGTGGACTGTGACCCCAGTCGCTTAGCTGCTGGACAGGACAGGACAGGAGCAAGTAACCTGCATCTTCCAGCATGTTGTTCAATGAAATGCTTCTCCTTAGAGATAGCAAGGGTCGGATAAATTCTAACCCATTTTTTTTCAAAATGTTATTAATGAGCCAAACTTAAAAACAAAACTTACATGATATACACATCTATACAAGAAAATTGAAAAAACAAAATGGGGGCATAAAGGCTGGCCAAATAGCTCATCAGATTAAAGCGCGAGCTTAGGCAGATGCAGGGGCTGGGAGTTTGATCTCCGGGCCTGCCATGCCAGCCCTGCCCCTGGGGCACGCTGAGACTGTGATCGAGACTGGACATGGTGGCACACGCCTGTAATCCCAGCACTTGGGAAGCTGTAAACAGGAGAATCACTACCAGTTTGATCTACTCAGTGAGACCCTGTACACCTGTACACCCTGTCCTAAATACAAAGAAAGAAAAAAATGGGAGCATAGAAAGGAAGACAGGTAGACAGGAAAAGGGATTACACCTAGCTGGAGCATGCCGCAGAGGCCTCTGGGAGGATCCTGGCAGGGCATCTTCACGCCACCTGAGGTAAGTCAGCTGCCCTCGCTCATGCCCTGGAGTCTATTAGGAACTTCTCTTTGTTGGTACTCTGACATTACCCTAACACTTAGTCTTTCACAAGTATTCAGCCATTAAATCATGTATGCCCTCTGACCCAGGAAATTCTCCTTCCAGAGACTCAATCATTATTAAGAGCATAGAGCAAGTCACTGATTTTGCTAAATAATACAACTGAGGAACAGACAGGTCATATCAGCCATTCATTCATGTGGTCGGTCATATCCGCTCATTAATAGGACAGTCCCTTCTGTGATAGCCCCAGACAAGTGCAGGGTGCAGGGGCTACAGCATCAAGCTACTTTCTTGGCCTCAGATAGTAAATCTTCTTCTCAATGCACACACACACACACACACACACACACACACACA
>NDGN011283399.1:0-10845 GCA_002564285.1 Tympanoctomys barrerae | reverse complement strand
GAGTTAAATGTGTTTCTTGTATACAGCATATTGTTGGGTTTTGTTTCCTAATCCACTGTGCCTATATTACATTTTTAATCCTAAAGTTTCATTGATAATAGTACATGTAAATAAAAGTGATTTTTTAAAATTTCACTGAATACCTACTATTTAGAGCCTAGTAGCTTCTAAATTATTTTTTCTACCTAAGCCTTTCATAATGTATATTTTTAAGATAACAGATGCGTTGTCAAATTATAGGAGGTTTAGTATTAATAAAGAAGAGACCCAGGAGAAAAGAAAGATATAGATATATAACTGTGGAGTGCTGGGGACAATACGCACTGCCTTAATTAAGAAAGTCACTGTTTATGTCTATTTTTTCTTAGCTTCTTGTCCATTGATAGGATACCGGTTGGTTGAAATCAGCTCCAGTGTCCAACACAGAAACTGGCAAATGCTCCAAATCTTTTTTTTTTTCTTCTTGAAAGTGAGCTTATTAGTCCATAACTAATTGTGATAAAGCACAAAGACATTACAGAGAAAAACAATCAAACCTTTGAATCATTGATTCTTAAACCTAGGCATGGCATGTTAATTAACCAATATTGTTAGTTCATGACCAAGAGTTGAAAACTTTCTTGTAGTTTTGGGAAGAATTTGGGTTTAATTGATGAATATTAAAAAGAGAGTTCAGTTCCAAAAATTCTTTACTAATTTAAAAGTATTTTAAAATAATTCACAGCCAGGAATAATTAGCCTCCTGGGCACACCCTACTGCTTTTGCAGGCTGCAGGAAAGAAGGAAAATTTAGAATTCTGAACAGAATCTTAGCCTAAGAAAATGAAACCATTTACAATTAATTTTTGTCTTCAGTCCATAATTTTTTTCTGACAGTACAACATTGGTGTTCTCCATAGATTTGTGAACTACTTTATTATAAAAGAATATTATTATTTTTACTTTTATGCCAAAAATTAACCACAGTAAACTCTATCTCTGTTAAACAATTTTACCACACTTAGTATAATATCACAAAGTGGTATCTCTGAGAAGTCATTATGGCAGACGTGGGCCCACACTGAACAGAGTCCTTTAAAGGAAGCACTTGCAAGCTGAGCCTCAGGGGTATAGTAAGAAGAGTTTGCCTCAGCCAAAGAGAGCTCCTTAGTTCAAGCTACACCCTTCCCAGGACTGTCACAATTGAATGGTAGACATGCATGCAAAGATTGGGCCTTTACAACTGAAACTAGACTCTCAATCCAGAACTTTCTTTTCAGTTGGATAAAATTTTGTTAAGCTAATACTGGAGATTAACTTCTACCTCTGCCCATTCTTTCTGCCTCCTATTTAGAAGTGTTACTCTCTAGTAAACATCCTCCATGCCAAACTCATTTATACTCTGATTTTAGAAACCCACCTTATGACAGCCAGGTGCAAATATACATCAATGTTATGCTAGGGCACTTTTATCAGGCCTCGCCAGTACCATTGAACCCTTGATATATTAGACCTTCTGTGAGGTCCCCAGTCTACTCCTATGACTTGGTACATGGAAGAAATGTTATAAAAAATAGGCTTTTGAGGCTTTGCTTCATGTCTCAGTTCCTGTGCTCAAATCCTGCCCCTTTACACACATTTGGTAATGAAGTTTTACCTATCCCGATGTTCTGTTGCATTAACTAGTTTTTATAGGTAGAAACAGACTTATCAAAAGTCTGATTGTTCTGTAAGCTAATAAAAGTCTAGAAAGGAGACTATTTTAATGGTGAATGTATATATTATAAACTTTATTACATTTTAAATTTAACCCCAAATTCCACTTGGTCAAAAATTTAAAAGATTCCAAAGTTGTGTGTAGTTATTAGGTTACTAAAATCTATGACTGTGTAGTTTAGCTCTTATATTACACTGAATTCTGTATAAAATTTGCTTTTTTATCAATTCATAAGTTCATTTTGCCTAATATTTCTCTATTGAATTAACTTTTGATACTGTAAGGCCAAATAGAAAATTAAAGAAGGAAGCAAAATAAATTCAAGGAACACTAATTCCTTCATATTACTGTTTTCAAGAGTTGTTTTAAAATATTAAAGTTAGAAGAGATAAGAAAAATGGGAAACACTGACATTAACTTAAAGCCTTTCATCTTTAACAAGCTCAACTTCAGGATACTCATACTAGAAATGATTTTTGTTTAAAACAGAGTGGGAGATACAAGAAAAGGAAGTAGTCACAGCTAGAAAACCTTAGTACTTTTGGATAATGAATTAGTATTATTACACAATCTGGACTAAAATCAGTTGCATTAAAAAGAGGACTTCTTTAATGAAAATGTTTTCTTAAAGGTACATATGTCTGTAATGTCATTGTTAGATATGATGTAAGCATAAAATGAGCTTGTGGGGATTAGGTACCTGATCCTTCTGTTGTAAATGGTATGTTTATTTTATAATTTGTGCATTTTTAAATGAAAAGTATAAAACAGCTTGCTGCTACATGATTCAAGGAATAGTCTCCCCCACTGAAGATCAAGTTCTACTATGTAGTCATAACTACAGAAGAGAACAAAAGGGAAGTGGGACAGCAGTTTTGCTACACATTGAAATAAGTGGACTTGAAAGATAGGTTCTCATCAAAGGAATCATTTTAAATATTGTGTGAAAGTTGCAAATTAGATTGTGTTTACTTAATCTTAACTGACTGCATGTGTGAACTATTAGTAAGAAAAAATGTATTAATAAAGGAGATAAGACTTTAAAGAAAGTTGTTGAGAAATATTCAGAAATACAATTTCAAACTCTGACTCTGGCACCTGTTTGGCAGGGGATCTTAGACAAATCATTTAAATTTCAGGTGTTTTTCTATAAAAAGATGATGAAACATACAGACTCACATGCAGGCATGCACCTCTAACTGTAGTCCCATAGGACTCATGTGAGAGTTGGCAAAGCCCATATGTAGAAAATTCCTTTGGCAAGTATTTATAGCTTACGGGTGAAGTTTTGATGATCATAAATGAGTTTATATAGAGCAAAGTAACTTTAAATCAATTCTGATATCACATTCACCAACATCTTTTCCTAACGTTCCTAGAAGGACGCCAGTGAGAACAATAAGCAAGACAATCTCTCATTACTCCTAGTAGAAGTCCTATCTATAGTTTCTTCATTTCCCCTCTCTATTCATATACCTATATCCACACATTTCTTCAGTATTTATCTTGAAAAAAATAAGAAAAAATATAAAATTTATGATATTGTTATTTACAATTGTAGTTGAGATACAGATAGCACTTAGGAGATGAGATGTACTCATTTTTTTTTGGTGTTTCTTTAACATTTTGGCACCAGATAAAACACAGTATATAAGCTAGACATAGTGACACAAGCTTGTAATTCCAGCACTCAGGAGGCAAAGGCAGGAGGATCACCATGAATTCAGTCAGTTTGAGCTACACAGCAAGACCCTGTCTCAACAAAACAAACACACACACACACACAAACACACACACCCAAAATAAAAACAGAAACAAAAACAAACCACACACAATATCTAGTAAGTCTTAAGTCTTAAACAAAGATATCAAGTCAACACCTGTGTGTCATTTTCTATGAGGGGCACATGAACAGGATACACACATCAAGGAATATGGTGGGTTTTGGAGATACTAACTTTAAAAAGGTAGAGAAATTGGAAAAAAAAAGGGGATTTGTCTAGTATCTAGATTATTGAATTATTGAATGTATAAGAAAAGATGTATTTGATTTCAAGATAAACTCAGTAATTTTCAAGTTGAATAAATTTCACTTATTAAATTTCTGTCAGCCTTTGGACACTAGACTACTATCAAGGATAAAATAATATGAATTTCTTATCTTTCAGTGCTCACAGTGCAGTAAATGACAAAAATTCAGCATGCTAAGAGTCATGATAGCTGTATTCATTAACTAGCATTGAAGTGAAGAGAAGGGCATTTAATCCCAGCTATCAGGTCAAGAGAGTTTCCTCAGAAGCAGTGTTTGAGCTGAATTGAAGTTTTGAAGGAGTAGGAATGTGGAGAAGGTAGGAGGCTTCCAGGTGGACATGGGTCTGAGCTAAGGTTCCCAGGTATGGAGAGTGTTACGTGTTGAGAAAGTGGAAGAAATTTCGCTTCTCAGCAAGGCCATCATGGAGTGCACGAGTGCAGGTGTGGCAAAATGAGGTTGGGTTGGAATTATTCATTCACCAGAAAGGCATTTTAGGAAAAATTAAGAGCAATTATTTTAAGAATTTAAGTTTTGAGAAGACTGAAAGTGGAATCAAAGAGAATATTTGAGTTCCTGTGGAAGACATACAAAACAGAAGGTATGACAGGTATGAATGAAGTCAGTAGAGCCAAGGCTATGGATCTGAGTAAACAAGAAACAGTTCTGAAGGATTAATGATTAACTAGATATAGGGCTGAAAAATAAGTTTAATTCTCACATTTCTGCTTTTGTTGATAGAGTTGACACTTCTGTTCAACAAGATAGGAGGATAAATATATTTCTTTAATTCCAAAGATTCTTATTGGACCTGTATTATGGTATGTTCTAGACTCAATACTGACAATACAATAGTGAATAAAACTGACAAAGTTTGGGAAGATAGAAACCATAAATTAATATAGATAATATTAATTATCTAAGTTCTATGGAGAAAATAGGTTAAGATTAAGTCACAGTCCAGAGTGATGAGTATTACAAATTCATAAAAATTATTCCAAAAGGACTTCGTAAAGATAAGATTTGAATAAATTTAAAAAATGAGACAATTGTGTATGGATGCAGCAGACTATTCCTGGGAGAAGGAACAGAACTACAAAATGTTTCAATCAAGAGTGTGTTCAGCACATTTTAGGGGCAATAAAGAGACCAATTAATGTGGGTTGGACAAAGCAAGAGGAAGATGGTACATGGAAAAGTCAGACAGCTGTCTGGGGAGAGATAACAAAAATACGAAGATGAGCAGGACAGGAGTGTTGGGTGAGATGAAGGGCTCTAAATCTTGACATTCTGAGTGACTCAGGTAGCTATGTCTACTATGTGTTGGTTGTGCATGTTTGCATCTTGAGAATGGAGTCTGAGTTAGATACCTTTCTGAGCCTCATCAAGTGGATAATAATGAGTTTACATAAAAATAAAGGGAGAAGAAGGAACAGAGCAGAATCTTTAGAAAGGCAGACATTTAAAGGATGTGATGATAGAGGAATGAAAATGTGAGTGCTGGCCAGATAGCTCAGCAGATTAAAGCGCCAAAATCAGCGTTCGATCATGGCATGGCATGCCATGCCAGTCCTGACCCTAGGGCATGCTGAGATGGTGATTGAGATTGGGCATGGTGGTGCACCTGTAATCCCAGCACTTGGGAGGCTGAAATCAGGAGGATCACTTGAGTCTGATCTGTGTAGTGAGACCCTATAGACCTTGTACTAAATCCAAAAAAAAAGAAAAGAAAAGAAAAGAAAGAAAGAAAGAATGAATGAAAAAGAAATGCATGGCAGAGACTGAGGAGAGGTGTTGGCAAATGGACCAATGGCCTGAACCACTTAGCTGAGTTTTTAATTTTAACTTTGAGATATTTGGAAGACTCACATATGAGATATTTATTAATCATATACTGCAAGTATAAAACACTGCAAGTGTAAACACTTCAGTACAAGATGGGAGAGTTTTCAGAAATCATGTATCTCAATCCATTTATTTTGTGTTTGAGGGAACTGTGATCAGCAGAGAAAGTGATGCAGTCTAAGCCACACAGTTTTATATTGACAGAGATAGGACTGGAACTCTCTTCATTCTGTTCCTCATTCTGTTCCCCAGAGGTACAGAAGCAAACTAGGTTTGTATTAGACATGGTGTTAAGGACTGAATTAGAACTAAATACTCATAGAGGAGGAAGAATGTGTGAGAGTGAATATTCAAAACAAAGACATGGGAATGATTCATTATGTATGACATAAAAGGTCCTTTTCTATGGTTAGAGGAGCATTTGTTAGGGAATAAAAAAATTAATTTGGATTTTTTTGGCCAGAATCAACACTATATTCTTGATACAGTGGGAAAGTGACAGAGAATTATTCTGAACTAGTTCCTTATTAATAAAAGCATATTGTAGAAGAGGAAGATGTGTTAATATAATAGCTAATGCTTATTTAATAGCTGCTATGGACTAGGCATGTAATAAATGCCTTATAGGTGTTGTATTATTTAATTGACATAATAATCCTCTATTTGTCATTGACAAAGCAGACTTTTGAGAGGCCAAGTAGCTTGTGAAAAGTGTAACAGTAAGTGATGTAGGCCGGAGTCTAACCATGTTAATAGCAGCAAGCACTTACATAGTGTTTACATATGTCAGCCACTACTCTAAGGCTCTAGATACACTAACTTATTGATCATTAATGCTACCCAATGGGATAGGACATATCCCTATTTATAAGTGGGAAAAATAAGACATTGAAAGGTTAACTAATTTGTTTAAGTTTATATATTTAATTCTTTTGAGGTACAGGGGTTCAACATCAGGACCTTGTGCTTGCCAGGCAGGTGCTTGTGCCACTGAGCCATCTCCCTGGGCCTAAGCTCATATATTTAAGAAGAGACAGATCTGGGATTTTAGAGCTAATCTGATTCTAGAGTCTGTGCTCTTCTTTTTAAAATTATAATTATTAGTACATGTTAAAGTTACAAATTAATGGCATTTTAGTACCTGTATAGAAAGTGCTTTAAAGGTATGTTGTCTATCTTTTTATCTCTCTACCTCTCTTGTAGTCTTTCCCTAATGATTCCCTTTCTACTTTCTTGCCATGTTTTCTTTTTTTTTCTTTTTTTCCCAAGAGACTATGTACTCCTAAATGCTGCACTCTGTTGCTTCTTTGTGTGAATCTAGAACCCTGGCGCTTAATCAGTATGCTCTCTGTATTTCTCAGGGCAGACATTTTATTGAGAGACTTGTGAATTTATTCGTTAAATTGGAAATTTGAGCATAGAAACAGAGCACAGAAACATTCTTTCTTTTTTGAAAGAAAAAAACTGAATTTTTTTTTTTTTTAATAATCATCCTTACCCTGCACTGCATGTTTAAGCAAAGAGGGCAATGCAAGGACCACCCTACAGAAATGGAGCAATGGCTTCAAAATGGGAAAATTACCAAGTTCACAACTTGTAAATGAGGAATGTGTGAATAAGAACTAAAATATGTGCAGCCCAAACTACTCTACTACAAATATTTGAACACTCCCTGCAAGTCTGGTTGCCCAAGCAATGTCTGATTGCAAGCCCAAGGTACAAATTTATCAAGGTAGATAGATGCCTGTTTGCTAGTCTGTGGGTATCTGCAAAGACTGGAGTTAGGAAAGTTTGATATGCATATCACTAGAATTCTCTTTTGTCTTTTTACAAAGCTCATATGCAGTTTTTTTCCTGAGAAAATATTAAATGGCTTTTGAAACAATTACTCTCAGAAGGCCATTGTATTTAATTTAATTCAGAGCCAGATGATAAGAAAAGATCTTTTTAAGGCACTTAGAGTAGTCACATAAAAGACCTCTGGGAACACTAGAGAACAGAAAGAAATACCAAGATCTCATTTCTATGGGTTGTATACATTGTAAAATAAGTTTGTTTACTTGGTCAAAAGACTATTGAATAGAGATATGTGATGTAAAAGGGGAATTTTAAAAAAGATTAAGGGAATTTTTTATAACTTATTACAAGTTAATCAAAGGATTGTTAATCAATTATGATGACTGTAGTCTAATATATCCTTCACTTATTTTCCCTTTAAATTGATAAAATTATGTTTCTTATTTTAATTTTGGCCTGTGTTTATAAAGTCTGTATGAGGTCCAGATATCAGCATCATTCCTTGTTAATATATGTGATGTATGTTCATTGTTGGTTTCTTTGCTATGAGTTACAGTTGAATGTCAAAATATAAAAATAGATAAAGCTATTTAACAGCTAATAAAGCTATTTAACAAAATATAAAATAGATAATAAAGCTATTTAACAAAATATAAAAATAGATAATAAAGCTATTTAACATAACAGGCACTATGATAAAGGTGTGAATGTAATCTTGCTCTCTGAGGAATAAATTGAAGTTTTAGATCAGTTTAATAATTCTGTTAATTATTGGACAACACTGGCAAAGCTGTTGGTAATATGCCACACTTTGTTCTCAGAAAGTGATACACAGAATGCTACTTGACTTACGGTTAACTGATGTGGAAGTCAGAAGATAAAAGAAGTTGAGCTTTATTGTGTCTCAATTTGGCATTTTGTATTCCTGGCTTTACAAAATATTTAGATTTTCTTCAACATCTTGTCAGCAGTGTATAAGCTGGAAACCTTGAATTTGCAGGGGATATAATATATCTGCTTTCCCCGGCTCTTCAGCTATGTGGACAGTTTGGAAGAAGTAGCAACTCTGAGGTGCATGAAGGGAATTAATAACTGTTAACTTAGTCACTATTATATAAAAAATAAGGGTTTATCAAGACATCTTAGTGCATGCATTATTTTAGATTAGTAGTCTGTATTAATTAGAAAGAATATTATCTGACATTAAATACACATATATTCCCAAGAAAACAGTAATTTGTATTTTCAGTTATTTCTGTAACTTACTGATGGTCCAGTGTCGCATTCCCCTGGTCTGTGTTGGAATACCTTTTTATTTGTTTTTGAAGCAAGCATCTGTATTTTAGTGATCTCTAGCCAACTTTTAGCTCCCCACTTACTGACCAGAGCTGTCTGTGGGTGGGGTCAAAAACGCCTGTGACTTTTGACCATTGAAAATGAAAGAAAATATTTGTGGTTAGAAACAACAGCACATGCTTGACCTCCAAAACATACACATCTATAAATGGATAAAAGTGACTATTTATGGCTACTTCAAAAAAGAGCCACTGTGTCTACAAAGAAAAAAACCCTAATTCAGTGTCTGAAAAGGCAAACTATGTGTGGGAGAAGGAACATGTTTTCGTCAAAAACATCTGTGGTGTTCCCTACGATGTGTTCAATCCTGTTGATAAATCAACAAAGTTGAGCATTAGAGCAAAAACTGACTTTTGACAACTTATTATGCCCTAACTAATATTAATGCAACCAAGTAGGTCTTAGCACTGCTTTTAAACTGGTATTATTTTGACTAATTTCCAGATATACAAAATGAAGTTCTTATATCCGGATTAAAGGGATTGCATGAATTTGTCCTCTAGCAATTGCAGTTGGTTGTGTGTGTGCTCTTTGTACATACATTTGTATTGTCATACATTTGTATTGTGGCCTTGGCATTCTTTACTAGAAGTAGTGTTCTCACTATCATAATTCATTCCAGATCTAATTTTATAGGACTGGAATTTTCAACTTACCATATTTTTACATAGTTGTATGATAGTCATGATTTATAAACCCTATTGTTTATGTCTTTAAAGATATATAAGATTTCATACCTGATTTTATTTTGTTGTTATTTCCCTAAGTAACATCTGAAGTACTAACTTAATAACATAGGAAATTAAATCCTCTAAAACAAAAAGTAAAATTCACAGATACAAAAAATTAAGCCTGGAGTTTTATTTTTTACTACATTGGATTGGGAAGATTAGCAAAACGCACCAGTAAAATAGGGTCTGCAGGATTTTGTCAGAAGAAGCTAAGTTCTGTTGAAAAGAACAAGTGGTTATGAATTATTAGGTGATAAATTTTAAAACTATTGTGACTCTTTCAAAGTAATACTCAGCACCTGCAAGAGTGATAACAAATGTTGATGTGACAAATTTAGTCGTTTCTTAATCATTTTCAATAGCCACTATTGTCAACTCCAAGAAGCAAAGTTTTTATCATGATTTATACTCATAATGCTAATACAATAGTTGAAACCTGGAACTTAAATCATTTGCTCACAAAACACCTTTTAGATCACCTTCAATGTTTTTGAGACCCAATATCATAGAAAAATATATTGCATATATCATTAAAGAAAAATTTCCACACCCCATTTGTGTGTTATAAAAGAGATATTTACTATAAGATTCCCAAGTATTAATTAGCTGCCTTTGGTTTAAATAAAATTGATTGTTAAGGCAGAAAATAGAGGATAATATGAGTCCTATTCTGCTGTAGCCTCCCAATAAAAGAAGCAGTGACCCAACTCATTAGCCCTTTGATTTAATATATTGACACTTGGGTACGAATAATTCCGTTTAGTGGCTTTTGCTTCCCAGGGATCAATTTAATTAGTTATAAAATGTGACTTCTTGTCAGGAGCTAGAAGAAATGCTGACGTTAAATAAAGTCATATGCAATTTAAACAATAAAGCTATCGATGCCTGGTTAAAAGTTAATGATGCAAAAAAAATGGCTTAATAGAGACAACCTCAGCAGTGAAAGTGATGCTAGGAAAATTAAGCTAAGTGGATGAATGAGGGATGGTGATGTTGTTGAATTGTTAAAACAAATTCATTGCTGCCCAGATGGCTGGATAAGTTGTAAGTACATTATCTTTCAGCCTGAGACACAAAAATACTTTTAGACTTCTTGCTCAGTATTATTCCAAAGTGTCTCCTGTATTTATAGGTTTTAGCATACAGTGAGGGAGGAAATCTTGTTTAGGCTGTATTGACTCAAAGACTTCCTGAAATCAACTTAACAGTTGAGAGAAGAATATGAAAGTGTTACTCATGGTCATTTGGACAGTGGCTTCCCTGAGGGCATCTCACTTGAGCTCTGCTGGCCAGCCTCTGGCATCTCTGCAAAATGTCACTTGCTAGCGCAAGGCCATTTCTGCTTGTATGAAAATATTTGAGATGAACTTTGAGACTAAATGTTGGTCTGG
>NDGN011283326.1:0-10616 GCA_002564285.1 Tympanoctomys barrerae | reverse complement strand
CCTTGTGCTTTGCTAAGCTTGATTCTAAGTAGGTGCTTTAGACCACTGAGCCATCTCACCAGCTCCATCTTCCTCACTTTAAATGCCTGTTTGCTCTTACATTTATCCAGAGAGCCTGGATTTGTGGGGTAGGTAGTCATCACTGGAAAATAGCAGATTTATCTGGTTACTTAGGGGATTTTCTGTCCCTAGACATGACCTGTTTGGTTTGTCAATTTAGTAAAGCATAAATGAATGGACTAGGTATCTTGGCAGCAGTTATAGAGGGCTTGATGTGGGACCAAACTTCCTCTTTAAGGGTGTTACAAGCTGTGCAGTTGGTTTGTTTTATATCCTACATACAAACTCATTTAATCATCTTTCAGACTTTAAACAACCTTAAAGTTTTGGAAATATTTTTCTAATATCTAAATGTAGAATAAAAGTTTTCTCGGCCAGATGAGAGGTTTGCATCTGTCAGGCACCCTGTAAGCAAATGCACGCTGACTGGGAAGCTGTATAAATGTGACCTGAGTGATTTAACTAGCTTGGTTATGGTTACTGACTTTGTTAACAAAAATATCTGAAGGCGGATGTAGATAGGCGGGGTAGGCAATGGCACCGGTCAAGGTAGTCATGATAACAGACAGGGACAGGGAATACTATAGAGACCAGAAGCCATCAGGTACGAGGCTGTCTAAAGACCAAATAAATAAAGAAGACACGCTACCAAGCTGGAGTCCCTAAAGGCTCTGATATGCACCCATGCTCGCGGCTGTTCATCAGCAGCCAGTTAATCCTGTGTATACTATGAGCCAAGATCCATTCCAAAATCTAATAGAATAGTCAAAGTATAAAATATAGGGCCTAGCTCCAGAAGTATTTATCACCTGTGACACTGTCCCACTGGCCAAGAGGTGGTGTATTTTTACCTCCTTATAAAAAAAAAGGGGGGGCATGCCTACAGACTGTTAGTAGTTTTTTCTCTTCAAAATGCTTAAAATCCTGAAGTCACCTATAAAAGAAATTGTTTTCTACTTTCCCAAAGATCTCATTTCTTGGTCGTGTTAGAAATGCAGGTATTTCCAGATGACAACCTCATAAATTTCACACAGCTATCTGTCTGTGCAGAATCAGACACAGCCATGACATCACTGGGGCCAAAGCCAGTCTTATTATCTGGATAAGACCATGGTCTGCAATACGGGCAGGCTTGATCCATTTTTCCTCTTTTCTCCTAACTCATTTATGAAAATAAGTCTCCCACTCACTCTCCATACTCATGTAATAGGGTCATGGCTTCCACGGGTCATCAGACAAGATGAGGATTGAGTCCTTAGGTAGGTCAGGATCCCTCAGACTTATTGTATCTAACTCATCTGAACCCTTTCACTGTTTTATTTCAACAAGCCAATCGTGTAGTGGTGGTTTGAAGATCTTCCTCAGTTCTGAAAAACTAGCTCTTTCTGGAAAAGCTCACCTCTACAAGGGAACTTCAAAAACATCAGAAAGGGGCTGTGGGCTCTGAGTGGACTGAGAGTGAGGAGAGGCGACCAGGCAGAGACCTTGCGTGGGGTGCCTGGGAGGAGGAGGAATTGCTGTCCACAGAGCAAGGGAGATGTAACTGCGAGTGTGTGGGCCGGACGCATCATACAGGCCAAGTAGTGAGGACGAGCCGTTGGTTCAAGATACTTCAGAACCAAAAGTGTGTGTGCCTGTCTCACTGTCCGTCAATCTTTTTCTTAAAAAAGAAAAGAGAAGAGACAGACAAGGAGGAAACTTAGAACAGGGAAATGCTATTGCAAATTTTTCACCTATTTCTTAAAATCTTAAGCATCTCAGGAAAAATATGGCGAGAACACTGAATTTAGAGCCATGAAACTGAAGCTCGGGTGTTTATTTTGCCAGCTTCGCTGTGTGTTGCAAAGCACATTCCCTGGCCTTCTACCACAGCATAAGGAGTTAGATGAGGCCTCTCTGTTCCTTTACATTCTTGATATCCTAGGGCTGTATAGTAAGCTGACACACAGATCCTCTGTTTTTAAAGGTAAGCTGCACAGAGACATGTATGCAGCAAACTGGCCTATAAATTCTGATTAAGTTTAAATGTGAATTACAGGAAAAGACAGAAAACAAAATGAGGGTCAAAATCATTACCCCTCTGTAGATCAAGAAACAAAAATAAATGTTTTCCATGGTAAACTTAGAACTGGAAAACAGAACCTGAAACAGTGTGGGTTCTCTTCTCTTCCTCTTTGTCTGTCTGTCTGTCTGTCTGTCTGTCTGTCTGTCTGTCTCTCTGCATCCCCTCTCTCTCCCTCCCTCCATCCCTCCCCCATTCCTCTCTCTTTTCTAACTCACACTTAGAGAGGAGACAGCGTCCTTGAGACTCTACTTAGGACAATGAAACAAGCACTTGACCAGCGGCTGGCCTGAGCACATAAGCAGGGACATCAGCTATTAATCTTCGTGATCCAGAAATATGTGTGCCTTCTATCCAACAGGAAGCCATGGGGGTCTCAGGCTCATTTTCTCTGAGACATATAAAATTTTCACCACTTCTTACAGATTTTATCCATTTGTTACACTCATCCTATGTTGTATGATACAACATGTGCTAAGAAAATGGCTCAGGAATTTGTATTTACTGAGGGCCGCAGCTTGTGCTATTACTTGACACGTTTTCTTTCACTGAACGCTAGACCAAAAGCACCTCATCAGCCTACAGCTTTTAAACATGTGAGTTTTTCTATTTGTAAAACTAGGAAGCTGAGTCTGGGAGAGGCTGAAGGAAGGCTTACAGCCCATAAATGGTCTTAGCCAAGACTAAAAGTTTCCCTGACTCCAGCACCTGTTCTCTTGCACAATGTCAGATTGCCTTCGAGAAAGTCAGCTTCCCACCCTAGTTCTGCCTTTATTTGGCTGTAGTGATTAAAAAAAGCACTCAAGTTCTTGGCTCTCAAGTGCTGTTAAAAATCACAGAAACAAACTCACATTCTTCTAGGATTTGTGCAGTCTTTATCGGGCCAAAGTCAGCCCACTGGGATGATTCCCCCTAAACAGGCAATGTGGTGGCCCTGAATTCTCAAGGATCCCTACGTACAACATGAAATTGTAGCTGAACTGTGTTGTGATCCACTCTCCACATCCACAGGTTCTGTATCCTCAGATTCAACCCATCACAGGTTGAAAATACTCAGGAAAGAATCACATCTATCTATACTGAACAAATTTCTCTTTCTTGCCATTATTTTCTGAACAGTACAGCATAACATGCATTTAGGTGTCATTTGCACTGCACTAGTTGTAAGTAATTTAGAGATGATTTGAAGTATATAGGAGGATGGGCACAGATTATATGCAAGCACTATGCCATTTTGTAGTAGAGAGTTGAGCATCCATGGATTTTGGAATCTCCGGGGGTCCTAGAACCAATGGCCCAAGTACATAAGGAAAATTATATGTACTTGTACATTTGGTTTGTTCTAAAATGTGGGAGCCAGAGCATTCCTGGGGTTGTCAGTACAATATAGATCCCCTAATTTCTAAGAACTATTAGGTACTCAGTACATTATTAGGAAACCTTAGGTTAGGTTTTATAGGTATTGAGGTTTATGTCTAGTTGCTCCCCTCACCCAAAGCTTTATGCAGTCACTGGGGCAGCTTCTATAGTTTGTAATGAATTTGTGCTCCAATCCTGGAATTATGGATGTGGGTGCTACACCCACCCTGGAGTGGACAGCCTGACTACAATACAAGGGAAAGAGAGAGGCTTGGCAGCTGCTACAGCTGCGTTTCCTCCCTTGGCTCTTTGCTGTTTTCTGCCGTCATGAACTGCTGTCCTCTTCCATGCTCCAGTCTGCCTTGGAGCCAGCCAAGTATGGACTGAAACCTCCACTAACTGAAAGCTAAATCAATCCTTCCTTCCTAGATTTGGGGTGTTGGATATTTTATTCCAGCAATGAGAGAAAAGCAACTGGTACAGCAGGTATGAGGAAAAAGCGTATAACTTGTCCCCTGATGGTATAATCTAACTGGAAGCACCAAAAACCATTTAGAAGAAATTAAGGTTTTCTTTGGTATACAAAAGGAGCACCAAGTGAGAACAACCCATGCATCTGAGACCATGGGTACTGTGAAAGAGAATGGAGGGTTCTAGGTCTGGGTTTCCTCTCTGTGAACCCATCTACCCACCTGTCCAGGCTCCCATTGCCTCATCAGCCAAAGAGGTAGACTAATTTCTGCTCACTTCCTATAACAGTTACTAAAACAATCAAATGTGTTAATGTGGATGGAAACACTCCAGAAAACTCCAAATTATCCTGCAAAAGTATGATATTAACTGTGAGATATTAAAGTACCAAGTCATTCCACTAGTTGTTAGCTGAGAAAGAGAAAAAAATTGCAAGTTTTTTCAGCAAAATATAAACACTTTGCTTTTTCATTCCTTGAGGTCCTACAGCTGATACTTATGTGTAAATTTTCTTGACTTTAATGAAAACTGGTTGCAAATACAGATTACAAGATTCAGATGGAGATCACTGCCAGCTTGGGAGCTGCTAAATAGCATGAGTGTTTCCTTCCCCAAGCAAGAGTGTTTCTCTTTTATCTCCTTTATTGTGCTATTGATGGTGCTCAAGGAATAGTCCAAGACCAGCAGCCTGAACAGCATAGAAAAATGTCAAAATCTCAAGCTCCACCCAAGACCTATGGAAGCAGAAACTCTGGACAACAGGCTTGGCAGGATGTGCCCTAACAAACCCATTACCAATTTCTGATGCCCCAGGTACTCAAGTTTAATGATCTCTGCCAGGCCAGATGATATCCCAGGATTTTTAAAATCAGAGATTGAGCACAAAGGCTTCACGTCCAGCTTCACACCCAGTACACAGGGTCTCCTAAACCACTAAGTCATGCAGGCTGGATTTAAATTTTCAATCCTCTGACCTCAGCTTCCCACTGCAATGGAATTGTAGGCTGTGCTTCCATACCTTGCTGGCCACTCTCAAATAGGAGTATTGGCCACCAGTGACCCAGAAGAATGTATTTTAGAGGTCTCTTATGGGCTGCTGGCAGCAAATGTTTGCTAGTGGACAAGAATGTTAGCAAATAAGTTGGGTATGGTCCAAAACATAATCAAGTAGGCTTCTGATGTATTAGGCCTGGGCTTAGGTCCCACAGGCTTGAAGAAAAGAGTATGACTTGTCTCAAAAAATGCAGCTCTACCATTGTAGTCAGTGTATACAAGGGAAAAGATTTAAAACAGGACATATAATTTATAGGATTATTTCCTGATACCCAAAATGTAAAATGCAGAAGAGTACCTGAGATCCGTCCACACACTAGAGACCAAAAAATCCAGCTGAGGGCCTGGATCCCACATCAGTGTCCTACATGAGTCCAGCTGGAGGCCTAGAGACCATGACAAGGTTTCACGTGGGCCTGTTTCACAGATCTACACTGGTAAGGCCCGAAGGGCAGTGGTGGAAGCTAGACAGTCTGTGCCAGCGAGATGAAGGATGGACCTGTGCCAGCAGGCTGTGGGGTCTGTACAGGAGACAGGAAGCAACACTCAAGGTAAGGACCAGAGTTCCTCTGAAGAGAACTGCAAGCATCCTGAGCTCCTCCAATGCTGAGAACAGCCAAGGTCATGTCAGCAAAGCCAATGCAACAAGCTTCTCCAGAAGAACCAACAGCTCAACAACACCAGAGCTACCTCACTATGTCGGTACAGGCTGCTTTCAGAGCTGAGGCCAGGAGCCCACAGCTGGTCTTTCATAAATGGAGGATTCTCACAGGAGGAAGTCTCTAAATTCAGGCCTCTGAAAATTGAAAGACATCGCTCCATGTAGCTGGAGGAAACTGAGATTCAGGGTGCTTCAATTATTGTACTGTAGTCCACAAAGAGTAAGTAGTTACTGTTAGGGTTTGAGATGAACTCAATCTGATTGCTTTTCTTCCCACCCAACCCTGGTCCTGGGACTTAAGCGCAGGTCCTCCCCTTCATCTGTAAGCCTTTTCTATTGTGAAGTGATTTTGCTAAATTACCCAGAGGAGCCTCTGACTCCTCCTTCCTCAGCCTCCCAAGGGATTACAGGTGTGTTGCACCATGAGTACCAGCTTCCAACACACTTGCTTTTTAACCACTGAGTGAAAATAGTTTTCAGCCAGACTATCAGTTCTGACAGGCTGACGGTGACTTTCAAGAATGCTGAGGATGAGGATTCCGAGGCCCCAACAGGACTCCCCTGGAAGGAACAATCAGTGACCAGTGATGTGGGCCCCCAAGTGCTGAAGAGGGGTGCATGTGTGCCATCCGTTGGATGACCCCGTGCCACAGACTGCTGCCTCCAGGACTTAGCCCAAAGAGATCCACAGAGGCCCTGTCATTCATGGAAGGCTGTGTCTGACTTCAAGGACTCAGCTCAACAGGGTCAGCAGGGGCTCAGTCTGTGTTCATAGGAGGCAGCAAGTGACAGCTCAGGATGCTACATGCTGATGGACCACTCAGTAAGAAGGGGAACAGTTTCCTTAAGCAGTGAAGACACTGGCTAAGTTTCATAATGGAAAAACAAACGACCACGAAGAGTAATCCATCATACTAATCCATGAAATGTCAACATTTGTAGGGCCATTGAGTTTTTGTCTTTTGCCTCTGCTATTTTCATCAGTGTGGATATCACTGGCAGTGACAGAATATGGCATAGTTTGGGAAGGATGGAGACCACAAATGAATACACCGTACCTAATGGCTCATTGGTGGAGTAACGGCAAAGCCAATTTAAAGCAGGATTAAGACTGTTGATAACTCTTGAAGGCAAAGGTGATAGTAAATTAATCCCAGAGTTTTTCTCATATAGAGTTTATGGCTAAGTAGGTGAGCTCTCTGCAGGCTAACCAGATGTGGTTGTTTCCACAGTGCCTAGGCTCCTCAGAGTTCAGCCAACCTGAAAAGGATACTAGAGAGTTAGGGCTGATTGGACTAGGAAGGTCTCTTGCCCAAAGTTGTACACTGTGTTAATTACTGCAGCAAGAATAGAAATAGGATTTGAGCACTTCCTTCAGCCCTGGTCTCCATCCACTCCTTCATCCCTGGTCTCCGTCCAAAACCCTGGGATGTGTCTCTCTCTGTGGTACAGACGAGAGAAAGAGCAAGATGATATAAACAACAGCATCGACCCGTTTCTGCAGCAATACTGTTCAAAGAAAAGAGATGTATTACAGTTACATGTCCAGAAGTCTAGCAGGGGTGAGGGAGGTGAACAAATTCCACAGATAATAAGGCAGTGTCTCTGGACTGACTTGGTGTGTCTCTGCTGTATTCATGGATTGAGAAGCTTACAAAACAAGATATTCCTGGGATGGTGAGATAGCTCAGTGGACTAAACACCTGCTTAGGCAAGCACAGCAACCGGGGTTCAATCCCCAGCACCACATGCGGTGTCAGCCCAGCCCTGGGTGAACTTAGCCGGCCTCCAATTCCAGTTATTGGAATAACCTGTAATCCCAGCACTGGGGAGGGTGAAAACAGAAGGATCACTACAATTTGGGAATACCTTCTCCAGGTTATGTACCTGGAAGTTCCTGAGACACATAGATAGAGGCCATTTCTTTCTTCCTGTGACAATCTAACCTGGTAGGGCTAAATGAAAATTCCTCACCTTCCTTTCCCATGTGAACATTCTAAGGCTTTAGTAGGACTTCAAATTCTGAGTTCAGCTGAGTTTGGGGCCACCAGTATTTGTCGACCAACTCCCCCAGCATCAAACATTGTACCAGTCACAGCAGGTGATATGTTTGAATTTCAGCTTGCTCTCTCTCTCTCTCTCTCTCTCTCTCTCTCTCTCTCTCTCTCTCTCTGGTTCCCTTCACTCACAGGCAAAGAGATAACAGGACAAGGAAAGCAAATATACAGATATTCCAGGGCACAGTGGAGCATGTTGTGTGCTGCAAGCAAAGTACAAATCATTACAGGGCCTGAGAGAGACAGAGATTGGATTCTGATCAAAGTCTGAGTAAGACTTCGTGGCATTTCACATCAGCCTTGAAAGAGAAGGAATTCCAACAGAGCAGAGACGAGCTCTTGTCCCAACATTTGCTGAGCAGGTACTACACGGTAGCTACAGTGCTGAGAACTATGTGCATAGGAATTCATTTACCTCTCTCAACCTTTTGAGATCTACACTATAATAATCACCATTCTGTTTCTGAGGCAGTTAAGAAATAGATGGGCTGTGCTGGGGAGAAAGCTCAGCAGTAGAGGCACCTGCCTGGCAAACGCAAGGACCCACATTGGATCCTCAGTACCGCATGCTGTGCCAACCACCGAGACCAGGCGTGGTGGTGCACACCTACAATTCTGCTGCTGGGGAGGCTGAGACAGGATGGTCACTATGAGTCCAAGCTGATGCAGTGAGACCCTACCCTCAATAATTAAATAATTAAATTAAATATATTTTTAAAAGGCATGGATGGGCTAAGGAACAGACAGGTTTGTAACACACGCAGGTCACAGAGATCTAGTGACTGTACAGTCACTTCATGCAGAAGTCCTACTGACTCTCACATAGGGAAGGCCACTGAGCCTGAGGCCAAGAAGACCTGGCTCTGTGGAGAAGAGCTTTGTGACCCTGTGAAAATCCTCATAGCTTCTGAGCCTCAAGCTGCCTGTCTGTGAAATAAGAATTATAAATATTTCACTGGATCACGATGCCCATTCAGTAAATTGGCAGAAATAGAAATAGCTTTGAAAAGATGAAGACTGTTGCATGACTTTAACTAGTAGAGGAAAAGCATGATGAGCCCATGTCTGGAAGTGAGGATAC
Source organism: Tympanoctomys barrerae (assembly GCA_002564285.1). Taxonomy (NCBI): domain Eukaryota; kingdom Metazoa; phylum Chordata; class Mammalia; order Rodentia; family Octodontidae; genus Tympanoctomys; species Tympanoctomys barrerae. The sequence continues at coordinate 1,812 of NDGN011283326.1, read as the reverse complement.
TGGCACCTTCAGGGCACTGTCCAGGGTGCCCCCTTGGTGTGATCTGCCAGCCTCAGTTAGTCTTGTCCCCAGAGCTTTGGACCTTCCCACCTACACTTGTTCCCCTCATCCCCACCTGGGCTGATCCTTTCATCTGCTCTCCCCGTGTAGAGAATAACAAGCCCAGCACCTTCTCCCTGGATTTGGATGAGCATTTGAGAGAAAGGAGTAGGTGATGGTGAACCTTTCAGCGCTTTCAATGATAACGAACAGCCCACTGCAGCACGCACCCCATAGGTTCACCCCTATGGGACTGGACCTTGACCCTCAGTGTCAGTGTGTCAGCTGGATTCACTCACGCAGGAGTCACGTTAAGGACCACTAAGTAGAGTGGCAACTTCTCTGCATGCAGCGATAGACCCACCTCAGCAGGGCATGTGCATGGATGGGCTAGCATTTTACTGACATTGGGAAGCACGGCCCATTTCTAGCGGAACGTCTCCATGTGGTTCCCAGTTACTAGCAGAACAGGTGGGAAAGCTGGAGGGGTGCAGACTGGACACAGCCAAGGAGAGAGCCATAACTCAACAACTAGTGGGAGGGGCAGAGGCCTGGGTCAGAAGTTCTGCATTGAGTTCCAGCTTAGCTGATTGGCCCTGGAATATCACCTCTTCTCTCTGGGCCTCAGGTTTCCATACACGGCACAACTGATAAAGATGCTTTTGATTCCAACAGAATAAAAATGCACAAATTATTATTTTATGCAGGAGTTTGACTGCAGTTGTTCTCAACCAGAGGATCCATGTGATTCTTTTGCATTTCCCACTAACTGCAGAAGTGAAATTTTCGGGTACATATTGGCCTTATCTCTCTTAGTCTCAAAAAATGCTGTCTGCCAAGAGCCACATAGCCATGATCGCCACCGCAGCAATGGACATAATGGGATTCACTGGCTGAGCCAGGAATTGTGCAAACAACCCACTGTGAGTGTCGCTGACACAGCAGCCTCCTGGGTGAGGATCAGCACAGTTCCTTCTTACAGATGAGGAACCTAATGTTTCAGGGTTGCCAGTTCATGTGCAGCAGGGTCAGAGTGAGGACTTGAACCCAGTCCACCCACCGTCAGTCCCTGGTCTCACAATGGCTCAGAGGCAAGCGCAGGGCAGCCTCTGGCAGCCACTCATCCAGGCATGGCAACCAGATGGCCTTTGGTTCCCAGATGCCTCCTTTGCCTGAAACATGATCTTCAACAATTTTTCCATAGGGACCAGAGTCTGTCTTCTTCAGGGAAAGGAAGGCACTAATTTCAGTGGAAAAGAATGAGACAAGCAATGCATTCTCCATGATGAATTCCAATGAGGTGAAAATGAAAGGAGTGCACAGGAAGGGGCTGCAGGTGCCTGCACCTCCACAGTCACCTCGGGATGCTTCTCTCAGGAGCTCTGGCCTCTGTCCCAATTGCTCAGTGACTCCGGACATTGAAAGGAGGACAGCAAAAGGACCCCAGAGGTGTGTCACAGTCTGTAGACCAGAGAGAACAGAGTGATGTGCTGCATGGACCAGCCAGCCTCACTCCAAAGGCTGCTCCCCCCCCCCACAGCATGGAGTACCCAGTCCACTGAAAGTCAGCATGAGTCCAAACAGCCTGCTTTGAGTGCAGAGCAGAGGAAGGACCCGGGACAATTCACCCTTGGCCTATAGCAGGAAACACGAGGCACGCTAATAGATGTACGAGGAGCTCAGAGCTACAGGAGCCTCGAGAAGCCAGGACTGCTTCTACCCAGGAGACTCATGGGAGACGTGGTGGTTAAGTGGGGCTTTGAAGGATCTGAA